>JAAGNO010025665.1:50504-71105 GCA_033439905.1 Ceryle rudis | reverse complement strand
AAAAAGAGAGAGAACAGGGAAGAGACGGGGCAGAGAGGGAGGGAGGGGAGGGAGGGGAGGGGGAAGAGGGGGGGGGGGGGGGGAGGGGGGGGGGGGGGGGGGGAGGGGGGGGAGGGGAGGGGAAGGGAAGGGAAGGGAAGGGAAGGGAAGGGAAAAAAAGAGCCTGAGAATGCTGAAAAAAAGTATGGAAATAGGAAACAAATACTGGGAAATGTAGTGAAAATACCCCCAGACCAGGCACAAGATGATATGTGTCAGACTAGTAGTCACAGTATTGAGAGGGGAAAAAAAACCCATTGTCTTCTAGAAAACCACTGTAAACCTTAGAAATTCTTATAAAGCTCCTAATATCTTGTTGTGATAATGGGAAAGAAACACCATTCTTTTGGCAATATCTCCACAACAGATGCATCTGAAAAGCTTCCAATATCTGATTGTGGCAGTTAAGGGAAAAGGTTTCCAAGTTCTCTGGTACCAAATCTAATGAGGTGTGTCTTTTGGGAGGTTCAGCACCAGTTCGGTGAAAAGTCTTAAGAGCTCTGGAAGCCACACAGTTTTTGGACTTACAGCAGATGGGGCAGGGGGGTGTCAAAGAAATTTCTTAGTGGCTGAATGTAACTTGAGTGTTGCTCTGAAAAAAAAGTCATATGCAATAGAATACCTCAGTTGCAGAGTTCATGAATAAGTTCTGAATGGAAGGAGTCACAGCAAGTCCGTAGACAATCTGAAGTGTAATTTTTATAATCAAGTGTCTGTCTTGTGCCCTCCACTGTAGCCTATCTTTAAATGTCAGTTTATTTTAATAATTAATGTGTATTTTTAATCATTCTTCTCATGTTAATAATGGTCTGATTTGACTAAACAGTATTTGGTGGATCAGCTGTTCGCTGCTCAGATCAGTTGAGTAATGTTAATCTAGTCTCCGAGATTAAAAGCATGACTAAAACTGTCTCCAGAAAAAAATCAAGAAAATATCAGAAAACCCATTTTACAGAAGGAAGTATAGGGTAGAAGAATATGGCAAGTTGTATGCCTTTGAAAAGTAAGGAGTTTTTCTGAGTAACGTGATAGTTTCAGTGAACTTTCATACTGTGTGGAAAGATTTTGGACATTAGCTAAACTATAATCAAGAGATGTCTATTTTCTTACATTATCACTGATGGTTTGTTTCAGAAAGGCATTTTTTCTTAGTATTGAGAAAGACATGTATCATAAGGAGCAGTTAATGGCATTGCTGGAGCTAAAATATCAATCATTCATTTTACTAGTAGACTAGCAGAAAAAGGAGTTACTACTGATCATTTTTTGTCACTGAATACATTTTCACAAAATGTGCTTAAAAATCGATTGTAACAGAAGTATGAAGTATATAACTCAAATCTTGGTGGACTGACCATTCTGACTGTCGATTCTGTAAACTAAAACAATGAATAAAATGCCTACATGTCCACTTGTTTTAATCATTGTAAGATGTTATAATGTAAAAATATGTCTTAGTAATTTTAAAGCATGGCAAAAATGGATAAGATGAAGAAAAGGCCATATGAAAAATATTCCTTAAGGTAGCCAGTGTAGTAATGATCATGAAATGAAATACTTCACTTGTCAACAAGGAAATGGCAAAACCCACTTAAAAGGAAAACCAAAAAGGTGAAATGCTGTTTGAGGATCAGTTAATGCAATTACATTACAGAAACCAGATTGTGCTTCTTTGTCTTGAAGAGATTTGCAAAAGTATAAAGATAGTTTTAATGTTTTGGTTTTTTTTTTTCTAAAAACTGTGTTGCTATCTAAAACAGTCTAAGTAAGCAGCATACCAAAAAAAAAAATATAAGTTGCATGGTAGAAATAAAAGCATGAAATACACCCAACAGAACCACTAACATGCATAGATTGGGAGGATGTTCAACAAACATATATTAAAGAAAGGCTGAAGGATTACTGAAAAGATGAGCCTGTCTTGAAAGTAAAGCTAACAGCAGAAGTTTCACCTGTGACCTTTCATATGTCATTGCATCCTCTTGCTTTCACTGTACACTTAAGCATGAGGAAATTTAGCAATAGCTGAGGCTTATTTTTCCATGGGTAAAGTATCTTTCTCTTCCAGTTATACAAACTTTATGGTTATTTTAGCTGAAATGAAGAAGCTCCTACTCCTGAAGGACAGATACCACTTGTCTTCTTTACTTGACCATGTCACTGTATATCAAAAGAGGTCAAGGAAAAGGAGAATTATGAGGGAGATTTAAAATATGTAATTCCAACAACCCATACAGGGGGTCATTGGAAATTGCCTGCATATTATTTATAGACTTCTAAACTTTCCCATTTAAATATTACATGTATTCCTTTTCCATGTATTGTATTTTCTGTGTTTGTGTTTGGGATACCTGTTCTACACTGTGGTTTGGTTTCCTATTTCTGTTATACAAATAAAATAAGAATCAGTGCAATGAATTTTATTAGTTTAAAATCTTTCAATCTCTTAATTTCTGTCTGCAACCATGTTATATCAAGCTAAAACTATTTTTGATCATTTTTTAGGAATAGTAATGTGAAACTCTGTTTTAGTAGTCATGTGGCTGGAGGAAAACTAGCAGTGATTAAGACAGAAAACCTTGAAGTAGTTATATGGAAAAAAAAACCCAACTAAATCTGCTTTGTATGTTATCTGGCTTCTTTGTGCTATTAGGCAGCTCAAAGAGGACAGAGTCTTGCCACTGTAAAAAAAAAAAAAAAAAAGTGAGAAAATCTGTTGGTATATGGTTGCATATGTCACCTTAAAGCAAACCGTACCACTTGCTGCCCCGTGATTAGATGTATGCTCTTAAGAAAAGGGGAGGGCACAGAGGAGTTCATTAAGCTTTACCAATCCCTAACTGATATAAGCTAAGCTCTGCTTGATTCATGCTGGGAACAGCTGACAGTGGTTTCAAATCAGTACTCAACAGTGATAATATGAAAGAGTGTTCTTGATGAATCTTATCCCTTTATAGAGTCTCAAATATTACTTTGGATACAAGAAAGCCTTTGGTCTTAACAGCACTGGAAATACACAAGAATTGTCCATCACCATGATGCAAAGTGGGTTCCCACTGTGAACTTTTCATCACACATAGTAAAGCTCTTTACAAAGTGCACTCATTGATAGTATATTACTGTCATAAAAGAATAGTGCTTTGATCAGATGTTAGGTGAAATGGAAAAAAAATGTGAGTGCATATATCCTCATCAAGATCATTGCTTGTCATTGTAGTGATAAATATAGTCCATCTGCTTCCTCCTCACTGAGTCTCAGTTCACTAGTTTGCCTTTTTCTCAACTTCTGACAGGTGAGGAATGATCTGACTGGTGTCCTGTATGGTGAAGACATTGAGATTTCAGACACTGAGAGTTTCTCCAATGATCCTTGCACAAGTGTAAAGAAGCTTAAGGTATGTGCTGCTGTTTGAGATATAAAGAGAGAGTGGTGTTTATCTCATGGTGTTTGGTTTTGTTTTTTTTTTCTATGAAGACTAGTAAAACAAGATTTGCATAAGAACAATAAACTGCTAGATTCCAATGCATATTAAAGTCAACAAATGGCATTTTGAAGGCCTAGTCCTGCTTGAGCTAATGAATGTCTATGCATATGTTAAATATATTTATAGATCCTCATAGGAATGCAAAGTAAAGCAAGTTACCACTCAATATTTGCACCTAAAGTACCAGTCATAGTGATATACATGCAAAAGCTCTTGAGGCGTGGAACCAGAACCCTTTTAAGGTAAATTACCATGTAGCAAATGCATTAAGCACCTTTCTATTAGCTTCATTACACATTTTATATTGAATTCTTTGCTTATGTCATCTGCATTATTTCATATGAATGATAGGGAAAAAAAGGAAACAAAAATTGATAGCAGAACAATTTAGCATCCTTCTCTTATTATAATGATTTAGTAGGTTCCTGACATTTCATAAAATTAAAACTATATATTAACACTACTGTGGAGTGCAACCAACAATAAACTAGACACAGGAGATATGAATCTTAAACTGTATATGAACATTAAAAAAATGATGGAACAGCAAAAGAAAACACTTTTAAATGATGATGACCAAATTATTGCTGGCATCAAATAGATATGACACACAACCAAGGCCATAATCCTGCAAATACTTAAATATGTATAAAACAGATTTTAAAACCCCTAGTAAACTGAATGGTACTAAAAAACTAACATTAAAGCAAGGATATCGACCTGCATAAAACTAGACGACCTCTGAAGCTAACTAGAAAAGGTCTGAAGCATGGTAAACTACATGTGCTTATTATTCCTACTGTATAGAAATGCAAACCTGAATGGTTAAAGTGTAATAGGTAAAGATTATGTTTATAGCAAGTCATTTCTCTCTGTCCAGTCTAAGCCAGTTTCCATTTCCTTTCTGGGTTGAAAAAGATGTCAGTATATGCCTTTGGTAAAGTCCATATTTTTGCAAGGTCTTAAACCCCTGGCATCAGAAAACTAATAATTCTGAAGGCAGAGCTATTTAAAACAATGGATGATGTAATAACAAGAAAAAAATGCAGACATGTATGTGTATTTAGGCTGAAAGTTAGAAGAAGAAATGAGATTCTGGCCTTCCTGACCATCAACAGCATGGCCTTTGTTTTATCAGGTAAACCAAATGACTGACAAATTATTAAAGTTAACTCTTGATTTCTTCTTCAAAACACATTACTACAATAATAAATAATTATTTTAATCGCTTTTTCTAGACAGGAATATCAGGTTACTTGTCCTTAGGTACATATGTCAGGCACAACTTAGCTATCCAAATCTAAAAATGTTCATTCCTTTCTTCAAGATGTAAATCTGATATAGGTAAACTGGTATCTGCTTACTGTACTTGTGATTCAAATAGACATGAAATACCATTCATTTTTGGAAACACAGTTTAAATTAGCGAAGTTAATGTTTATGCAATACAAAATAGAAATACCTCATGATTTGCAGAAATAGACATTTTCTATTTTTCCCAGCAACACCTTATTTTTTACTACATTGATTCCAGCCTCTTTGAATCACAGTTTGAAAGTAAATTTAGACTTATGGATATCTTTAAATGCATTTTTATGTTCAGAAAAAGGAATATTGGGGGGTATGCATTTGTACATGATCTTAAATGTTTAAAAATTCTAAGCATGCACAGGCAAACTGTGTGAGCAATAACACTTCTGCTTCCAGCTTTCCTATCTTGCATGTAGGACAAAAAAACCTGCAATATATGAATTCCAGTTCAATGACACAGTTTCCATCTGGTTTCCCAAATACAATTAAGTGTTTTGGATACTGACTGAACACGATCTCTCATTCTATCAGTCAAGTTAATTAAATTTTAAAATTTGGGGCCATGAAGAGGTTTGGATGTGGCCTCAATCTACTTGAGTGACATGCACACTAACACAGACATCAGCACATTGTGCCAGCATGTTACGATTGTGTGAGCTGACATCCTCTAATTCACCTTCATCATCACTGATTCCATAGCTAAGGTCCGAGGTGCATCTTCAAGTGGACATGCAGGTATTTAGAAGGCAGAACATGTGGATACTTCTACTGACAAAGTTACCCAGCTTTGAGTAGGTTTATTGATAACATCTTGACTGTCAGATATATGGTAGAGCATAAGACAGATTATCTGAGCTGTTCAATTTAGATATTTCATAAAGGGCCTGCCAAGACATTGACTTTTCCTGGCAGATGAGATATTGTAGCAATCCTTCTCAGGAAAGCTGTGTAATACAACATTGTGGTGTTAGTCATTAGAAATGAGACAGATTAAAATCTGATCACAGAAAGGAAGCTCTGCAGACTGAAAAAAAAAAAAAAAGAAAAAGCTGCCTATTCCAGCATAATGTACATCACTCAAAAACTCTGAAAAGGCTAAAGAGTGCCTCGTATCTGAGGCACTTAGAAATGGCAGTGGAGGAGACAAGTTGTTCTTCACCCCCCAGTGGAGGATCTTAGATGTCTCGATCCTCACTGTCTTCAGGGTTTGTGCTACTCAGCTGCCAGTAGTACCAAAGACACTTTATATCCTCTCCCAGATGAAAGTAAGAAGGAAGTGAGAGTGTCATTCATTTTTGAGGCTGTGCTATAGTCTTCATCTATAAAACAGGTTTTTATGAAGAGTCCACCAGAACTATGGGTAAATGAAATGCAACTGTTCTTCATTTTCTTGTTTGAACTTTAGTCCATATGGGAACATATGTATTGCTTACTGAGGGGCAAAGCTTAAATGCTGATATTGCTACTCTAATCTCAGAGAAGAGTAAATATGACAGCTCACCATCTGGCAAATGGTCTAAACATTAGTCTTTTTATATAAGTGCAGTTTGGGGAGTTGCCTTCCCCCTGGGATGTTTTTAATCATCTCATAGATCACTTGCCTAGTTCCATGAATTAAAAACTCCTCTGTCAAATACACTTTAGCTTCATGCAAGCAATTTACAACTCTGTGAGAGCGTACTTGTGCGTGCTGGGATCCAGTGAGTGACTTCTTTGATCCCTACTATAGAGTTACACTGTGTTAACTTGCATCAGTCCCATGAAGGCTGATGTAATGGAATAGTATATCCTTGTAAGGAATTCATACTGATTGACAGTCAGTTAACAGTGTGACTGAAGGAGGAAAAAGTATATGCCCCAGTAAATGTATGATACATCTCTTTGCATGACATTATGTGGAAATATACCCTGATCTGTGAGAGCTGATGTGAACCCAGCTCTAATAAACTTCAGTGCAGACTTCATTATCCATCCAGGTAAAATCTTTGCAAGGGATTTGAGCTATGTCCTGCATGAATTTGAAACCTTAATGTCTCTTATGTAGGACAGAACCAGCAGACCCAAGTCTGGTGTCAAATAGACGCTTATTACCCATTTCAAATTTAATTCTTCAGGAACAAATTTGGGAAAAATGTGGAAGGGGATCCAAAAAGCAGAATGGAGAGAAATAGGCTCACTGAGGAGTGTGTCATTGCACAAAGGAAGAGGAAAGTTAAAGTTAAGCGTGGAAGAGGAAAAGCTATTGTATAGACTTTGCTAAATTAGTTCCTTCTACATGTATTCTAATGTACAATTCTTTGGTTACATAATTGCACACTAAATTTTTCACTCTTTTTAACTGCAAGCCATAAAACCTCAGGCACTGCATCTCACAGCATTGTATTGATATCTGCATGGTTATAAATAAGAGTCTTTTATGATTTCCCTTACATGATTAACCACCTAGAACTATATATTATGTTCTTCATGATGCAACTTTATAAGGCCGGACAAAGAAAAAGTCATATATTCACTGTCAGCTTGATCCTGTGGTCCTATACTCTTCACTCAATCCAGCAACATCTCTGTCTCATTTTGGATCTTCATCCCAGTCTGAAGTTCCTTGCTTACTCAATGCTGTATCCTGGTTCTCTGATTTCATATCACCCTCTGATTACCTTTGTCTAGATTGTTGCTCTATTTTTTTCTGGACTTCTTGAGACTGCATTTGTCAAGCTTTCTATTTGTCATGCTCTTGAAAAGTCCCAATTCTCCCTCCAAAGCTCCGTATTCAATAATGGTCTCAAGTCTACTGCTACTTACTTCCCCAACGGTTTGCTCCATCTTTCCCTAAAAAGTCTGAATACTCATTACGTAAATTCCTTGTTGGGTCTCTCCTTCCTATGTGCCCTTTTTTCCTCTTATTTGGTCTTATTTCCAGTCACTTTATTTACTTACTCTTAGCATTATCTTCTTGGAGCCATCTTTTGCCAGTACCGAGCATATGTGGATTCTGAGTTTCCTCCCTGCTCAAAGGGTTAATATTGGGACAAATGTCAGGGAGAACTGGGAATTCATATTTCTGTCTGAGAAGGCTTCTTTTTCTTAGCATATTGCACGCAAGAAGAGATGGAAAAGAACATTCTTAAGTTTATAAGTCTTTGAAAAAAACCCCAGCATACAACTTTCTTTTGCTGTAGTCTTCAATAGCATAATACTTGAAATGGAGGACTCATGACTTATTCTTTAATAGATGGTAATAGAACATTTCTTTTTATCTTCTTCAGTCAGTTTTGGGTTGGATACCATCCTAAACTTTAGTGAATGCAGACATGTTAATGTTCTCCTTACTGTACTGAGTGCTGCAAAAACAGGACTTTATGTGTTTAACATGGAAACTCATTAATTTAAGCAAAAGAACATTTGGGTATTGCATCTTGGCTCAATCATATGTCCCGAAGATGACAGAACATCAGGGATCAGCATGTTCTAGAGCCATAGATAATCTCTGAACCTGGGTCGTGAAGCTTTCTAGTCGAGTATCAAGATTTCTCAAGACCTGGGTTTGCATGTGCTTCTCCCACTTAGCAGATTTTGTGCTCTGGCATTGGAAGCTCAGCTCATATTGGAAGTGGAGACTCCTGACTGACAGAAAATCCAACTTCCCTACAATCCTTATTCAGATGGTCAGATATTCAGAACTGGAATCTCCTGGACAAAGCAGCAAATACACCCATTTGCTTGGGTGCCTGAACAACAACAGAGAATGTTTGAAAATAGGGTTGACTGCCAGCATTAAAATGACTGCTCTGCTATGCCTTCTGTGAAAGATATTTTCAAGATGAATTTCTTATATACCTGCTTGCTTTCTAGATGAAAGGAATTGTAAAACCACATACTCATGTGGCTGAATCTTCAGGACCTGGGTCTTAGTGCTATTGCCAAACTAATTGCACGATGATATTATATCAAACAATCCTTCAAGACAGTAAGGCTATTGAAGTGGCATAGGATATTTCTGAGGAGGGGAAAACACACGACAGACTGTACAGTTCTTGTAGTGCTTTACAGTGAAAGAATAGTCATTGTGGGAAATATACTCTGGGTTCTGTGATGATCACGTGGAAGCAATGTCTCAGGGCATGGAACCATGCAGCAGACACTATGGTTGCAGAGCCAGCGGGCAGCATTGCTACACATGCACTATAGGGTTATTCTCTGCATGCTTCCTGCAGACTCTGGCACTCAGAAACTATGACAGCACACATTTTCAGGGTTTGGGGTTTTTTTTAATTAGTTCACATCATGTTATAAAATGAAATGGAATTTATTCAATTTTATGTTTAATAAAATGCTGTACCATTTTTAACCAAAACTTTTTTTTTTTTTTAACATTAAATTTACATTTTTACATTCAGAGAGGTCAAGCAATTCAGAATCAGAACTCTAAGGATGACCAAAATATTTTTAAAGTGTGAAAAGTAGAAATAATGGATGTTAGAGGGTTTTGTCTCATAATTCCTAAATCTATTTATTGTCCTTTCAAAATCTATAATACTATTGCTATAATTTGTGTAAATTATTTAGTTTCATGTGGCCTTGTTAGATTTGTTTTAAAATAATCTAATCCACTTCAATGAGATTTATATTAATTTATCAATCTGTAGCTAAATATAAAATTAAAGAGAAGCAGGCTAATTGAAAATGCACAGGTTCAGAACAAAGCACATTACATTCTTTCTGACTTTAATCATGCTAAAAGTCATACTAATTTCATGCATTTGATTGCAGAATCATTCCAGTGTGTTTTTGCACTGGCCATCATAACATTTTCTGCTGAACAGGAATAAACATTAAAAGGATCTAGACTGAAAATCTTTGATAAATTGATTCAATTAAAACTGTTGCCACTGAAATTCACACTGAATCATCTGTTCCTTTTTTCCTTGGAGAAAGAAAGAGCTATTAGTAATTCTCACCAAGTGTTTTATAAAAGAAATGAAAAATTAGATTTTCTCAAGCTTTTGCTGAGAATTCAGCTTTTGTGTGAAAGAAAAGCTAATATTAAGTCATAAAATCTGTCTGTTCTGTGTTTTTTATATGTTAGCAGCAATTTTTCACATGAGAAAAAACTATCCTTGTGCCTGAAGAAATATTTTCTTGCATATGCTCCTGAATTTAGGATTATTTTCTTCATATGTTTCTAAGTATGAAAGTAAAATGATCTCTTTTTACTTCAGTCATAAATTCTTAAAGTGTGATTTTTTTTTTTTTAATGTGTCGAGGTGGGAGGGAGGAGGAGAAGGAGGGATTGACAATGTGTTATATTGACTGTAGAGAAGATGTTGTATGAGTAAAGCCTTTAAAAATTACTAAAGTGAGCATAATATCGAGGCATTTTATCTCACATATCTCCAGTCTCTCAACTTTACAGCAGTAGTTCATGTAAGCAGTGAAAAGCATATATTTTCAGCTTGTTCTAATATACAAAATTTTAAAAGAAATCTTGCAAGGGATCAAAAGAACATTTGATATTTTAGTGTTATTGAGTAGTAATATTTGACAAGATAAATATTACAGTTTTATTCTCAGTGCTGTTGCTTAATCATTTTCTTCAAACACCTCAGCTACTCTGTCTTGTGGTATTTCTAGTTCTTGAACTTACAGAAAATAGAATAGTTCTAAATTAATTTTACTGTCTGCAGCTGTAATCTGTGCTAAAACTCTCTACATGATTTGAATGGCCAACAGAAGTAGTTTCTGGAAAGACTGACTGTATTTAACTGTGACATATTTTATTCAATCTGCAGGGTAATGATGTTCGTATAATCCTTGGCCAGTTTGATGAGGAAATGGCTGTGAAAGTTTTCTGCTGTGTAAGTAAATATATTTAATTGCATATCAGAATAAAGAATGTGTTAGATTTGAATAAAAATAATTTGAGCATAAACATTTATATATGGGGTTCAGCATTGTCAAGGTTTATATACTAAAGAGAGGTTAACACACAATGAGCTCCATTTCTTTTTCAATAAAATACTTTGACTTCAGTGGAATTGAGGCATGGGCTGCATGATTAGCTTCTTCTTATTGCTCTCCTGTTCTGGAATTAAATGTCAAATCAAGCTTGAGTGTTTCTCTTCGTGTCAGATCCAGGGAAACACTTCTATATGTAGCAGCAGGTACAAAGAACTGCAACATTTGAGTCTTCTTCAAGAGTTGAGTTCTGATGGTAATGTCTGCCTGTATGTGATTTTGCATGTTTTGCTTTGGAAGAATAAGAAATCCAAGCAGTTTCTATAGGTGCTAATTAAGCAAAAAATAATAGTTTCTGATACTCAAAATGTTGCTGATTGTACAGTTGTCATTCACTTCTGACTGCTGTACATTTTACGTGTGCTACTTTAATGCAAATTTAATATGTAAAAAATAAAGTTTTTTGAATTACAAGAAATATAGTAAGACCAGCACACGTAAAATTCCCTGTCCTCACCATTTGTTTCTGTGTGTGAATGTGCTGCAAACATACACAGTGTGGCTGCCACTGAAAGTAGGATTAAAATGTGGATCTTTATTTGTGCCTGCTAAAATAAAAAAAAAGAAAGAAAATCCCAAACAGGCAGATTTTAGTGGCCTAAGTCTTGTATTGGTATTGAATTCTGCCTCTAAATAATCAGATTAATCCTCTATGAGCCAAGAATGCAATAAGTATAGTGGAAAATCAATAATGATGCCATCTGAATTTCAGAGGGTGTTTTTTAATGTTCACTTAGAGACAGTTACCTATCCAAGCAAAGAAAGGAAAGACAGAAATTAAAAATCTGAGGGCTACATGTGCTTCAAACACATGATGGCTCATACTCAGTAACCGTTCCAGTTGCTGGCAAAATTTAGAAAGGAGATTATGGAGTATATTTGGAAGGAACAAAATCTGTTTGCATCCAAAAGGAAATGGGAAGTCTTACTCTCTTTTTCATTCTTCTGATCTCTGATAAATCTTTGTTTATAGATCTTTTTGTTCTGGCATTTAATTGAATTGGCAGAGATAGTCTCCCATGTTTCCATTCCTGGAAGAAGGAATGGTCCTTCCACAGCCCAGCTCCTCCTCAGATCTCTCGTGGTTGGGCTGCATTTCCCCAGCTGAGGGGTCCTGGTCAGAAATGTCTTTCAACACAATGTAATACAAGAGATTGGCTTCGCTTATGCCACTGCCCTTAATATCTCATTGCTTTCATCTAGAATTTCATGTCCATGTGCATGTGAAGCCACTGAAAAAACATCCTAGAATCCTTGGAGGGGCAGGTTGTCCTCTTGTCTGCACTGCTATAGTTTGAAGGATTTCAGATGAGGGATGTCTCTTACACACAAATGCCTGCTGCAGCTTTCTGTGGCAGCAGTTTGGTGCTAACATGGGAAGTGTGCCTAATTCAGAGTGGTTTAAAGAGTGATGGCTGCTTCTAAAGTACATTAGTGTCAAAAATAATAAGGTGTATTTTTATGGAGCCTGGAGAATTCTGAGAGATCATGTATTTAGGCTTGTATAAATGTATTTATATGAGAGTTTCAGCAGGAGACTGAAAGCAGGAGAGGGCAGTTCAAAGTAGGTCATTTATATATTAATGCACTACAATATGTCAGTAAGCTTGTTATTACTCATAAAATATATTGTTGACTCATGCACTCCTACAGCTATGTGTCTAAGAGCACAATAATTTAGGTATGTCAAGTTTTCTAACCCTCTTCCCCAGGTGTATCTTCAGACAAGTTTCACTTGTGATTCCCTGTTTGCAGGGTGACTGATGTCAGCCAGAAAAAGGCTTTGAGTTTGTTAAAGGAAGCTGCTATTGTACTAGTGCAAGATTTTTTTTTTCTTGACTGTGCTTGTAACCAGAATATTATTTGCTAATGATTTATGTAAGCGGGAAAAATCTTTAAAGTCTGCCTCAAATTCTGTCTGGATTCTACAGTCATATGCTGTGAGGTTTCCTCAGGACATCCATTGATGTTTATATAGAATCAGAATCATTTAGGTTGGAAGTGACCTTTGAGATTGAATTCAACTGTAAACCTAACATTGCCAAGTCCCACTAAAACACGTCCCCAAGTGACACATCTACACGTCTTTTAAATACCTCCAAGGGTGGTGAGTCCAGTACTTCCATGGGCAGCCTGTTCCAATGCTGACAACTCTTTTCAGTGAAGAAATTTTTCCTAATGTCCAACCTAAACCCCCCTGGTGCAACTTGAGGCTATTTCCTCTTCTCCTATCACTTATTACTTGGTTGAACAGATCGACCCCCATCTCACTACAACCTCCTTTCAGGTAGCTGTAGGAAGCCATAAGGTCTCCATTCAGCTTCTTTTTCTCCAGACCAAACAACCTCGGTTCCCTGAGCTGGTCATTATAAGACTTGTTCTCTAGACCCTTCACCAGCTTCATTGCTCTGCTTTGGCCACAATATGCTCATTTTCATTTTGCTTGGCTGTTTCCTCCCCCTTCCCTCTGAATACACACAGACAAAGATGCAGAGCATGTAACTCAAAGACAAATGGACTAAAAGATAATCTAATTTAGTGGCAAACTTTAAAAACATCACAGGACTAATTCAAGCCAAAGTGAATGTTAGCAGGTGTTTCCTATGATGATTTATATAAACTTCACTTATTAATTTCAAAGTAATGTCAAAGACAGTTAGCAATTTTAATTCTACGGGAAATCTTTGCTTTCTAATGTTATTTTCACCTCAGGGGGATGAATGTGATATTCACCATTAAATAAATGTTAGGGTATTTTTGCTCAAAACTTGACACTTCAACAATCAAAATAGTCTACCATGTTTAATAGACATAATCTTATTTTTCATTTGTGATTGGATTAACACAGCATTGCATCTTCCCAACAAAAACTTCATTTATGGAGAAAATTTTATTAAAAAAAAAAAACAGTAGGAACTTTTCCACTTATTTCCAATTATTTTTAAAATTATTTTTAAGCCATAGAGATAATACAGTATAGCCATGTACACATCAACACTGATGCCTAGCTGATGCAATTATCTGTCTGAAGACAATTAAAGAAGTTGACTGTTATGCATAGTTCACTGTATGAGCTTTAGGTGGCTCTTGTAGTAAACATTTAATAATGACTAAAGCCAGGCTTAATCAGCACAGCTGATACAAAAGGACTGGACTCTGTTCTCCTTGAGCTGATAGAGTTTTACTGCTGAGTCTCTGTTTTGGAATTAAAGACACTATTGATTTGTAATGAGAAACAGATGGATGTTCATTGCAATACAGAAGTCTAAAGACATTCTTGTAGAGGTGTGATATAGTATGTGTCCATACTGATGTGATAGGAACATGATGGAAATTCAATGGGGGTAAGGTTTTGCAGGCCCATTTACACAAACTGCCAGCAATATTTTCCTACACATAGAAAGATCTCTTACAGAAGTTTCTTTCTTGTAAATAAGCATATCTTTATGGATTCAAACAAGAATGAAAAGTTTTTTTAAATATTAAAAAAAACTCAACACAGTCTCACACAGTGTCAAGGTTTAGGGTAAAAAATGTCCAGGACAGTTTCCTGCCTGCTTGACAGCAACTCAGTAATTTTCATCCTACATAGGGCCTGTAGGAAAGATTAGGGAAGAGATATGAATATGCTGTTCATACATAAAGCACATGTAAACCTTCACCTTGCTCTTGTATGACAACAAGTTTTCCCCTTAGAAAATAAAACCTGTAAGAAATGGTCTGTGTGCATTCAAGCAGTTTAAAAAAGATCCACATATTTGAATGAAATGTGTCTTTTAAGCATCAAAATCATCTCAATTTGGCAGAATCAGCAGGGAAGAAATAGTGGCAAAAAACATTTTTTTGAAACAACTCTGGAACTCAAACACTGAGACTCCTGAAATCTGACAGCTGTGCTGTCACTAGAAAAATGGATGTGTGTTCATGGTGCTCAGTTTTGGTGCAGCATGCACCATGAGGTTCTGATCTTGTTCCTCCTTCTGTCTTTCCCAGACCTATCATTCCACCAGATCTCGAATGAAGAGCTGTCAGTTCTTAAAGTATCCATTATTTTTGTTTGTTTGTTTGTTTTAAACCAAATTCCTGCAGGAATGTGAAAGTTGCAGTGCAAGCTTGTTGGGAATGATCCTTTGTTTCCAGGGTGGAATTTCTGGCTGTTTTGAAACTTTCAGTTTTTAGTCTGTATCCCAGGACACTCGCAGATTATGGAGGAAACGGGCTGAAATGTATGCAAACAGAAAATTTTCAACAGCTCCAGTTTCAGAATAGTTCACAGCCAATACTTTCTTTCAACCCACAATTTGATAGTTTTATCCCTATGGAGCAGGGGAAGCTACAGAAGATTGTCCTTCTCTAAAAGCCCTATTCTGTGTCAGTTTGTGTCCTCGGTGATTTGAAAACTGTCAAATAAAAGACACTATATCACTGAAAGGTCTTGAATGACCTAATGTGTAATAGAAACTCTTTTAGACACCAAGAAGTATTGCTGGATGGGATTGCTGTTTTCCTCGAAGGTGGACCTAGGACGCAGTGTTGCCACAGCTGTAGCAGGAGTGGAAGTGGGCAGCAGGACTAAAGCAGATGTGTTTCTGGAAGGGTAGAATTAATGAGCATGAGAAAGACAAACAATCCATGTGGATTGTGAAATAAGTAAAATATGAGATTTGAGACACTGGGTTTCAGACAGGAGCACTTTCAAGCAGCATTGTGTACGATTGCATGAAATTTAATTTTGACTGAACAAAAACTCCTGAAACAAGGGAAACAAATCTGCTTTTTGCATAATGCATTTAGAGTTGGCACCATTGTAATAGCCTTAACAGATTTAAAGACCAATTTTAATTTGGATAGTAACATATTTAGGAGCTTGTCCTATTTCATGTATTTTGCTATTCATTTTATTTATCTAATAGGTTTTTGGTATCATTGTTGGTATCATGATACTTTTCAAAACAGTTATGTTCTGAATGACTAATATGTCCTGTTTGCATCCTCGTCATTTCCTCCTTCTGTAACATTTTCTGTGAAGATGTAACAGATTTCCAGTTAAGAGCTCTAAGTTTGCGCCATATATTTCTAAAAATTGGAGGTTTTATCTTATAAGTGTGTCTTGTATCTCCAGTTTTGCTTGTATTAGGAGCTAAAGAAGCATGAAACCTGCTGTTTTGAAATGGAGTCTGACTGAAATGTCAAAAGGAAAATATCTAGTTTCAGGATAGTAAGAGAAATATCTGAGATAAAATTTACTAGAACACTCTTCATTCTCAGTGGAATAGAATAGCTGTTGTGTATAGATCAACTTTAGGCACAAGAGCATGTGTACCTGATTAATAAAGTATGCATTTGCAGTTATATGTATCTGCAATGTAACCATCATCTCAGTATTTTTGAGCACAGTTGGCTGTATTCAGCATTCAAACAATATAGAATTTCACTTGAAGAAATTTCTTGCTTTAAGAAAGAGAAATCACTGAGATTTTCTTGCTTAATCAATTTACTGTTGATTCATACTCCTCAGAATAAACTACTTACTCAATGTCCCTGTGGTCTCCATTTTAGGACAGTCACATAAATTATATTTGCAACATTGTGATTTGTTGGTACCTAGGATCCGAGTTTTCTTGTTTATCATTATCCTGGTTTATGTGGTCATTATGATTATATTAGGATGAAAAGAACAGTTTAAAGGTGGTAGCATGGCGGTCCTGCCACTCATGTAATAGTTGTGTTAGGAAGAATTTTCTATGCAAATGTTGTGCCTTCTACCAGTGTTCCCCTTTATATCCCCCAGATTTAGAATCCAGTATTTTATTTTTCTAGATTTGAATAAATAGTCTATTGAAAGCAGAATAGGGTTTAGTAAATTCTCTTCTTGTGACTTGAATTTTAAAGACAGGAATCTTCAAGAAAGGAGTCTTTATTATTAGCAAATAATTATTCTAAATTGTTCAAATACTTGTGTATCCTTCCATTACACCATAATTTCATTAATAATGGAAAAAACACGAATAGAAAACAATTACCATCATGTTTGATATGTCTATTAGTTTTTCTATTTTTCTTTTTTGTAGGCTTATGATGAAGAAATGTATGGCAGCAAATATCAGTGGATTATTCCAGGATGGTATGAAAACCTTTGGTGGGAATCCTGGATTAATTCTTCACAATGTCTCAGCAAAAATCTTCTTGCAGCCATGGAAGGTTATATTGGAGTGGATTTTGAGCCTCTCAGCTCGAAAATGATAAAGACCATATCAGGAAGGGTTAGTATTTTTCCTTCAACTGTTTTATTATACCAGCAGTTGTCTCACCAGAGCCTTGACACAGCAAAGCACTGAGGAGGGAGGTGAAGATAAAAGACTCTTCTGCAAAGAGAGCTGGCAGTCATCATAGTCAGTCTCATCTTTCCACAGCTTTTCAATTTTTAAATAATCAGAAATAGTTCCAATTCTCTACAGAGTAAGGGAGCAGTAAAGTCCCTTGCCTCAAGTCTGTCCTCTCCCCTCTGTATGAATATTACTGTTAAATGTATAGTAAAGCTTGAATTATAATCTGCAGTATCATGTGCTGTGTCATGTCAAGTTAAATAGTTGAGTACAGAAACAGAAAACTTTTATATTTAAACCTAATCCCGCAAACAGCTAATTTCACTGGAGATTTGTGACTCTCAGAACTAGGGGGCAGGGGACGGGGTTTGTTTTAGATACATAAATATGTGGTATTTCCATAAAGTACATAACATTTTATCACAGAACAAATTCATGCAAACTCTGGCCAATGAATAAACATGTCTCATTTTGCTGCTTTTCATCTTTTTTTTTATCTGTCTTTTGTGGCTTGCTGAGTGAGCATGAAAGGCAACTTTGCAAAAAGGCAACTCATCATAAGATAGCACACCATAAAGAGCATAGTAAACTTCTAAAACATAGACAAACTGGCACTCAGATGATTTCATATTAAGCAAATAGTGGGTCAAGTAAAGGTTATTTGATTTGCATTATCCTGTATAGTGAAAGCAGACCACTAATTTGCAAGGAGACAGACTCTGTTCTAGTATTGGGGCTCACCAGTGTGTTGGTGGCTTTGGTTGAACTGAAGCCTTTTGTACAAAAGCAAAATATAGCAAGTTGTCCTTCATACAGAGAAGCGGGACAACTGCTTTTCAGTCTTTCTGTCTCCTAGGTCTCTCTCCCAGTCTCACCATACGTAGGTTTGGACACAACTCTGTAAAATACTGAAGTAAAACTGAAGTGTTTCTCCTCTGCAGACTCCACAGCAATATGAAAAGGAATACAATGCTAAGCGTGGTGATGGACAATCCAGCAAATTTCATGGTTATGCCTATGATGGAATATGGGTGATTGCGAAGACCCTGCAGCGGGCAATGAAGTATCTGAATGCCACCAATAAGCACCAAAAAATAGAAGATTTTAACTACACAAATCACAAACTTGGCAAAATTTTTCTGGATGCTATGAATGAAACCAACTTCTTTGGAGTAACGGTAAGTCCTAAGCAGATACTTGGGGGTGGAAGAAGCTTGTGATTTTATGTCAGCAGCTGAAGGAAGCATTAATTTTTAAATACTCCTTGTAAAGAAACACAGTTGTGTATTTCTCATATCTTCAGAGCTTCCACAGTTCTACTTTATCTTCAAAATTTATGTTGTCGCCTTGTGAGTCTTGCTCATTACCTGTCATCTGATGCCAAATGATGACACTGTACAGTTCCTCAGTTACCAGATCTCTAAGCATGGATGTCATCTGAATTAACAGATCAGAGTGATCTCAAGGGACCACAAGTGTTGGAATCTGCAGTGCCCTTTTAAGTGACAGTTTTAGCAGTTGAGGACTAGCTGGAATGTGATCTGAAAATACCTCCTATTTCCCTCCCTCATTTATTTTTGGCAATAGGCTATAGTACATGAGTGTCTCCAGCTCCAATGCTGTCCATCCTAGATATTCTTACAACATACTTCAGTTGCCATTTAAGTTTATTTATAATTTTTATGTTTGCACAGTCAAGTACAAAGCACGTTGACTATGTAGTAATAACCTCATTCTGTTTTCAATTGCACAATTGCAAATTCCTAGTAAATTTCTTTTTTATTGACACTGCTCTAGTTTTTAGCAGAGTAAAACAATGTTCGTGTGACCCTAAAACTTCATAATGACTTAGCTGTGTTTGATGCAAGATCAGTTAGCAGTTAATAGCTCATATGTGTTCAGGAGTCAGCAGAGATGTACTCCTTCACCAAGAGAGATTAGCAGACTCCATTTCAGGGAGAATGGTCTTCACAGTTTCCAATAGCAGCAAACAAGGAACCTAATGGAACATGCATCATTAAGCAGAGTACTTTGGCTGAAATATGGCTAGAGAAGTAAATCAGAGTTTTGAAGCAGTGTATGCAGGGAGTGCTGTTAGGCAGCTCCTTGTAGCAGGAGCAAGCAGAAGGTTGGTATAATTTCTGCCACTGTGCAGTAGCTTGTCAGATTCTGTCCTCATGTTAACTTGAATTCTCTTGGGTATCAGTTAACCTCAAAACATGTTGAAGTAGCAGAACTAAGATTATCATACATGTCACAAATTGGTTTAAGGAGGAAATGCCTACATACAGGCATCAACTGCAGGCTAAACTTTAGTGTCCTTGTTAATTGCAGAAGAAGCTTTTGGCATTTATTATGGTACAATTGAAACTAATTTAGTATTTGTAAGTAAAGCAATCCTATGGCAAAACAATACTAGAGTCTAGTTGCTTGTACAATAGGAATTTTACTTTCTTTTTACACTGAATTTGACCTGAGGTTCCAATAAAAGAAGTGGGTATCCCATTGCATCCATAGCAGGACCGAATCTTTGGAAAAGTTTCCAGTCAGTAGTAGCTATGAAACAGACTCTGCAGGGACTCGGACATCTCTGTTCTGAGTTATTTCAAGTACAGTATCTCCCAATGTGGTTGAAATGGTACATTCTTATGTAGTTCCTTGCTTTCTCTTTTCCCCATTTTAGCCTTTTTGCCTGCTCTTTAGTCTTGAGAGCTGATTATGGTAAAATTGATAGATTTCATTAGTGCTGCTTAATTGCCCTTTACTGTTCCCTCCCTTAAAAAAAAAAACCAAAAACCCCAAAAAAACAACAACCCAAAACCTGCAATAAAAAGAAGGCACTTTTCCATTAGTTTCAGGCACCAGCAAAACCTCGCATATGAACCATATCCCTTTAGGGAAGGAATGAATCAAAGTTTCACCAACCATATTCAGCTGTGTTTACTTCCTTTCTTCCCTCAGGTGTAATGTTTTTTAAAGACATTAGTGCATTATTATTCACTGCATTTAGTGCTTGTCTGAAGCACTTTGTAAAATGTTTCTCTTTAATATTGGTCTACCAAGTCATTGTGACAATGTGCAGCCAAATATGGTATTTGCAAGGATCATGCTTCTTGTTACTATAATACATTCATAAAATATTTTAATGAGGAAGATATGGAGAGAAGGAAAAATATAGCAGCTATACCTTCTTAAGATATAAACAGAACAAACAATACTTAAATTTTTTTGAAGCACTGTGAAGACAATTTTTATAGCAGGCATTAAAAGTTTTGCATTGAAACTTTCAGAAATTTGAAGGGATAGTCTGATTCTTACTAGAAATATTTTTAAACTTCTTATTCTTTTTTAAAAAATTGTTGTCATTTGTCATCTACTTTTAAACTTTCACTGGAACATAGGTTTTAGGCCTTAGAGTGCCAAGT
>JAAGNO010025665.1:0-50404 GCA_033439905.1 Ceryle rudis | reverse complement strand
AAACTTATTCTAAACTGGAAAAGGCCATTCAGTTATTCTAGAGTATCTATGCAAAATGTAAAATGAGTTTCTGGAAAAAAAAAAAAAAAAAAGAAAAGGAAGGATTAAATCTTACCAATATTCAAAACTTCTTCAATGATATAGTAAAATATATTGTTAAGTATTAGGTAAGAGGAGAAGGTAGACAAATAGCTGTAGGCAAGAATCTAAAAACTCAAAATCTATTAATTAGAGGCATCTTTCCTTATGCTTTCTGTGAATATAATACCAGAAACTCTGTTATGTCATAAACAATAAATCCTATTGCCCAGTTTTCATTTTCTTTAAAATTATTTATAGTGAACCACACAAAAAAATATAATCACTGTTGAGTGGTGTTTATTGTGGATTTTTTTAACAACTTTGAAAAGACTCACTGAGAGTGAAGTGTGCTAGTTCCTGATTACACAGAACATCATTCTTTCTAATTTCTGTGCTTTTTTCTGATATTGTTTTGGGTTTTTTTTCCTTAGGAGACAACATTTTGAAAACAGTTTAGGCTATTGTCCAAAGACTTGACAGGACTAATCCTCTTTTTGTGCTTCAGAAAATCAGCACATAGATGTTATTTATTCTAATTCTGCTGTCAATTCTACTGTCAGAAATCTATTGGAAAGAAAATTATAGCTATTCCTTAAACATTCTTGAAGATTCTGCTCTTTTTCCAGATTTTTTTTTTTTTCTGTTAGCAAAATAGATCCTTCTGTTATTTTTCCTTCATGCTTATCTGACTTATAATCAAGTTGATTACCATATAATTTTCGTGTGTTTTTTTTTTTAATATAGAGCAAGGGAACATATATTTGGTGTTTTATCATAAAACAGTAATATAATAATATGCTACACTTTTTCAAAGGTAAAGTGGATACTGTTTTACAAATACAAAAGGATTTTGTGATGAAGACTGCAATATGAACAAATAAAAGACCCGAAGGGATGTTCCTACAATTTTATTAATCTAAATGTCCTAATTCTGCTGTCAGATCCCCTGAGGATGGTTTTCAAATCGAGGCAGGCATTGTGTGGTCAGAATGGTCCATCTGCAATGACCAGCTTTCAGGACAGGAGTCCTTCTGAGTTGGGACTAGCTTGGCTTTCATGGTTTATGTTTTTCTAATTCCTTACTTATCAGAGCACTTTTTTTTTTTTTCCACTTTACTTCAGGTAAAGCAAATTTTGTAAACTGAATGCAACTCTACCACCCTAATGGTTTATAAACTGCCAGGTGCCCATTTCCTTGCTAAATATATCCCTCTCAAGTAGTAACTGTTCCTTCTGATAACCCAAGTGTCAGAAAATGAAAGATAAGAAAAGAGGTATTCACACAATTTGTTTTGACACAGTTTAGATGTCTGAGGAGTCCCCTTATGTAGTTGGTAGAGCCACTGGAGGTAATTTAGAGTTGGAGAATCTCCTGAGGTCTCTGTTGAAGTGTTACTACTTTGAATCAGTACAGAGTGATAAAGTGATGGGAAACAAAATATGTATCTGAGATAGCTGTGTATCTGCATTTCAATTATACAGCAGTTTATAACATACTACCTATAACATGCCTCTTATGTACGAGTGAAAGCCAAAGAGAATTTTCCACAGAGCTAGAATAATTTTCCTAAGGCAAGATTGTTTGCCTAAAGTATTAAAAAAAAAAAGAAAAGAAAAGCAGAACTTTGTTTTGTGTAATACTACTGTACTATAAATTGTATCTTGATAATTAGGGAAGAATCACTGCTGTCTTGTCAGGTTATTGAGTCACATTTAGTGCATACTGCATAAAAAAATCCAACATCTAGAGAACAGAAGGGTTTTGGCTTAGTAATTTATTTTTTTTTTTTCGTAAAGAGTATGGATGGTGACATGGTACCTTACAACTACTGCAATATTAATATTTTTTAACAAAAAAATGTTGGTTATACTTGGAAAGATATTAAATACCACATTTTTTCTCAGTAAGGTATTTCTATTATATTTTTATTATAAGTTTGTATTGTTCCATGGGGTAGCCAGGTGGTGGGAAAAATATGATGTGTTTTGGAGACTATTTTTAATTTTTTTTTTTATGCAAAACATGACATTATTTTTAAAAATGCTTTCCTCTAATTTTGTAGTTGCTTCACCTCTGTGAAGGGACCACTGATCTAATGTGATATCTGATGTGATGTCATCAATGTTATCATTTGCCCTGGTTTATGCCTGAAGTCCCATAACTGGTGCAGTAGGGTAATCTACTGCTTGAGTTTATTGCTATTATCTGTGATTATAAATCAGGCTTAAGAATTGTTAACTTATTTCTTATCCTTCTGGCCTTCTATTATTTGTGTGTAATAGAAAAAGAATTACAGTGGAGGAGAGAGAAAATGAAATACAGTGTTGTCTTTCCTTTTGTGTCATCCAGAGTCTCTAGCACAGTAGGATAAAATTCCATCACAGTAGCTGCTGCACAATTGAAACCACAGCCATGAAATAGCTTTCAAGTCTGTTCCTGGCATCCTGCATTTGAATGGATCCGGTAATGTTTTATAACTGGAAAAAATCATTTTTATATGAAATTCGTTTTGTATTTTGATGATGATTATTTCTGAAGATTGATTTTAGCACTTTCCAGGCTTCAGTAGCCACTGTGCTGTACAGGAATCTCAGAAATATAGGAAGTGTTAGAATAGGAACAGGGAGAAAGTATTTATTTTGTGTCACCCTGGAAAAATGACATACCCTAAACCAGTTAAATAAAAAAATATGTTGGTCTTTGACAGAGAATCAGATGGAATTAGTGTGGACTAAGCAAAGCGAACTTATGCTTAATATGGTGGTCTAGCAAACATTTCTGTAGTGGCATTGATCAGTGCAGTTAATTTTGCATGAACAGTTCTGAATTAATCCTCAAGAGCTATTTATACCTGGAGTCAAATTTTCTTTGTTGGCATGGCTGAGGTAGGGCAAATAGTAACAGTATTGAGAGGAGGGCAGAAATTTTAATCAAGTAATTTCTTGTTAAACTAGAATAGTGCTTTAAAAGTACATCGAATTTTATATAGGAGGTGTTTGTGTGTGTAGGTTTAACATGCAGTGGAATACCTAACACTGTAAAGATATCTCTTCCTGAGAAATGCTTTTGAATGTTTCATCAAATTTGACTTAGTCTTAATTTTGAGCATTTTAAAATTTGCACTTGGCCATCTTCCATAATTGGGTGACTTGAAGGCGTTCAATAAAGTAGCCAAATGCATAGTCAGGAAATTATATATATGTATATGTATGTTTGTGCACACATGCATGTGTGCACTCAGATCTCAGTTTTTTACACACCTGACCCTGTGGGTTATGAATGTGAACTCTGACCTTAATGACTTCTGTGTCCTTTTGATTTTTTCAAAACTTGCTTCCTGTCCCAGGATTTCTTGTGTAGCACAAGAAAGGTCTGGCCGCGTGCAAGACCTCCTGCATCTCTATTTGGTATTCCTAAACCTTGAATCTGATCTTCCCCCAGGAGAGATAAACATGGTGATTCTCTTACTTCCTTACTCCCTCCTGACTTCCAGTGTAGTATCCAACTCAGATGAGCAACTGAGAGCTGTACAGTGGGTTGGTGAAATAATCTGGTCTCTATATGGCCAGTTCATTGAGGAGACTCCTCAAAACAGAGAGCTGCTGAAGTAAGCCATCGGCAAGTTTGCATAGGGTCATAAACAATGTTTGCTCATTAGGAAAATTCAGTGCAAATGTTTTCATCTGCCAACAATGAAAAACTGCATACAGAAGGAAATCCTAACTTTTTAAAGTGAGAACTGAGATTAAGTGTGACATTTTGAGATTAGCCCTCAAGCGAATCAGCAGTAATCAGATTTAATATAGGAGGTGGTAATAAATAAGGCTTTAGTCAGAAGTTTTAGAACACTTATTAATGCATCTATCATTCTAATAGGTGGATATGAACAACATAACAGAAAAGCTAATGAAACGTTTTCTGAAATCTGGATAACATCTCTTAGCTTCCTCTGCACTGTGTTTAATTTTGTCTGTATCTAGAAATTGTTTAACATAGTACATAATATGCCCTAGAACCTACGTCATTTCTACTTTGGACACAAGGAGTGGAAGTCCCTACAAATGATAAAGAAACAAAGCTGATTGCATTAAGTAGTGCTGCAAATTTATGCTTTACAGGGTAGTTCTCCTTCAAGCTTCTGAAGAAACAAAGCACATTTCAGTGGTTCCACCACTGTTTTTTCTCAAGTCTGGTTTGTTTTGTAGTTGTCTGCTTTCAATCCGCCTTTGTTTTATCTTTTTTGTTTGTTTGTTTCATCATTTGTTTGTTTGTTTTATTTTCTCTTGTTCTTTTTTTTGCTTTTCTGTATTCTTTGAATTTGAAATATGAAAGACTAGAGAAAAAATAGAATCTATGAAATCTGGAATCTGTCCTGCTCCAGCTCAGCAGTTAAGCTGTGAAAGGGCATCTTAAAGAGAGTTTTCAAGACAGTTCCTTCCTCTGCCAGTTGTTTTTGTCTAAGGTTGGTATAGAAGGCAACCTGGGGGGTGGGAAATATAAAAAAAGATACTGAAAGTGAAGGCAGCCTATACATACTGGAAAATCAATGTAGGAGCTACTGGTTCTGGTATCTCTTGCATAAGTAGGAGATTGTTTTTCTTGATGATTAGTTGGCCTTTCCTGTTGTATTTAGACAGAAGTGGTAGGTAGGTAATGTGTTCCTTTGCCACCCCTCCAGCATGTAGTAGAAAAAGAAGGAAAAATGTTATGTACCTTCTTTCATTGCGATGCTTCACTTCACCAGGTTCTTTTTGACAAGAGATAGGAAATGTTGTTCATGTGCCTATTGACATGGGGTGATAAGATAAAATCTTACAGACACTTGGGGAGAAGCAAAGCTCTTGCAGTAAGTATACCAATGAAATATCATCTCTGAATAATAGAAGAAAATCTGGAGTAGCTCCATCCACCTATACTGGGGCTTCAAACCATGTCAGTATCTCATGAACAAAGACAGATGACACATCAGTGTGGATCTCTGGTGATGATCCCATATCAACAAAAGAATATGCACAGTGTGTCTGTTCTCCATGTACAAGCCTGTGGAAGAGTTAAGGATTTGCAATATATGTCATAAAAACTGTTTTGACAGAATCTCTTCTGCAGTTAAAATCCAAAAAGGAAAATATGGTGCAAGGTGCATGGTGCTGACAATGTTACAACTTTTGGATTTTCTACTTGTGAAATGTAGCCATTTCTGTCACGGAAACTGCAGCTGTAACCTCCCAAGGAAGGACCAGAACATTGCTGTTAAGGGACATGCAAAAGGAAAGTGAAGCGTGATGGAGAAGGGAAGGTCTCAGATGCTTTAATTGCCCTAGGATCTGATGCAGTCCTTGGTAGCTCTGGTAGCACATAATGTGTCAATTAACACAGTAGCCTAGCAAACAACTGTCTTAAGTGTTATGATTACATATTGCAGATTAAAACTCTTTCAAGACTCTTTTAGGTATTGTTGCCTGTAAAGAAACACTCTCTCTCTTCCCTGAGACAAAAGTGTCTGGATTGCAAAGGGGACAAATTAAGAGTGAGCAGGATCTGGGTTCTGGATGGGGAGGCCTTGGGAGAAAAATCAAATCCATAGCTATGTCCCTATCCCCACCACACATTTTTTTAGGAACAATCAGTCTGCAAAGGAAGACTACAGGAAAACAGTATATAATGGGAAAGTAAAAGATTTCCTGGAAGGCTTTCATAAAATCTGTATTACTGAGAGTTCTGAGTTTCCAGTCTCCAGTGCCTCTTGTTCTTGTTCTGATTTGTTTAATAGTGAGTGGAGTTTAATGAACATCTTCCCACCTGACTGTGCTATTCTTTAAACTGATTTTATCATCCTCCTTGAAAAGCAGATCACTAACAGATTATATTCATTCCATAGAAATGTGTGCTGACATAGACATATATGCATGGGCTGTGTATTTACTAGATGGGCCATGTAAGTGTTAGAGCATGATGATCCTGAAGAGCCAGCTAGGCTGTTGTATGGTCACCTGGCAGGTGGTGTGTGAATCAAGCAAGTACAGTCTAGTACTGCTGAACTGTACTTCCAGGTGAATTTTTGCAGATAATGCAATGACATATAGGCAAAACCCTGTGAATTATGGATATTCCAGAGTAATGGTGGTTTTCAGCAGGATATTTATTCCATCATTTAGTGTCACTAACAGAAGAAAAAAGGATCTATGGCAAATTTAGGGATGCTACTGCTTCTATCTGCTACTTCTCCATTTGAATGATGAGCAGAGACATCTTCCATGGATACTTCTAAGCCCTCAACTGCCCCGGAGCTTGGAGATGACATTGACCAAATGTATTACAGCCTTCAGTTACAGCACTGTGTATGCACAGTGGTCAGAGTAGCAAGATTAGATTACTCTGCATCAGCCTCAGTCTGCAAAGTCTTTCCTCAGACCTACCTCTGATTTACCTCCCTTCCCTCCTAGAAAAGAGCACTGCAGAAGTACCCGAGTTAGCTTAAAGTTTGAGATGTGTATGCCTTTCAGTCACGACTAGAGGGAAAAAATGCTATGATTTTAGAGATAACATATTTTAGAAATGATATAAAACTGAATTCCTGAGTGCTTGAGGGTATTACAGTTCTTGTTTTATTTTCCACGGGAACAGATGTTAGCCCTGCTGCCTTGGGATTGTTCCAGCTCTGGTAATTCTGTTCTGTGTACCTAAAACTCTCACTGAGATTTCAGACAGATAAGGAAGTTATTATTTACTAGCTTTACACCAGGACTCTTCCTGGACAATAAATACCATAAGGATGCAAAACTTTAGTATTATTTTTCTCACTTCGGTGACAAAGGTTTGATCCTGTTCCTGTTTCAGTCAGTGGCAAATCTCTTTTACTTAATCATGAGCACTAGGAAGTCCTTACCTAGTAAAGTGCTTTAATAAATATTTTGTGGATATAACTCAACATGTTACTCTAAAATCCTTTTTGTTCACAGAAAATTTAGAAGAAATTTCTTCTGAAATGCTTTCTAGAATTAACGAATACATTTTAAGAGTGCTGATCAGTTGTAGTGCTGTAAGTTAGCAATGAATGGTTAGACATAAGAGCCTCCAGATAGTGTACTATATGGAATTACATGCCTCAGATGTCAAATAACTGTGAGCAATTTAAATAATGTGGTGGAATATTGCAGTTTAAAAAGTAACACTGGAGCCTATTGAAGCCTATAAAAGCTGCAACTTCTAATGCAGATTGTGTAAATCAAAGAAATGCTGGATATTTTAGTGATCAGTTGTGCTCATTATATATATTCTTTTGGCAAAACAATGTAATAATTAACTGGGTGTTAGATATTTGGGAATATGAAATACAGAAAAAAGCTGAAACCTCAGAGAGCACACAGATAATATTATGAAGGTTGAAGCAATAGGAAGACTATTCATAAACCAGTTTGAGAAAATCTTAAGAATATGTTTCCTACTGTTCTTTGATGACTTATTATCATGCTACTCTGGAATCTTCTCAACATCTCTTTTACTTTTTGCTAAATATTGAGAGTCTAGAGAATGATTAAAGCATATAAATGATTCCTACGGCTGTTTAGCCTGGAAAAGAGTGAGAGGGGATCTTATCAATGATTATCTATATCTAAAGGGCAGGGGTCAAGAGGATGGGGCCTGTCTCTTTTCACTGGTGCCCAGTGAAAGGGGTGATGGACACAAACCGGAACACAGAAAGCTCCACCTAAACATAAGGAAAAACTTCTTTCCCGTGAGGGTGGTGGGGCACCGGAACAGGGTGATGAGACACTGGAACAGGCTGCCCAGAGAGTTTGTAGAGTCTCCTTCTCTGGAGACTTTCAAAACCCACGTGGACACGATCCTGTGCAGCCTGCTCTAAGTGATCCTGCTTTGGCAGGGGAGTTGGACTAGATGATCTCCAGAGATCCCTTCCAACCCCTACCAGTCTGTGATTCTGTGATAAATATATTTCTAAATATGGTAAAATCTTAAACCAGGTTCATTTAGGAAATAAATTATGAAGTGTAAAATTAGTTCTAAGCTGCTTATTTTTATCCTTTACATCACTGATTTGGATCCTTTAAGAAAAGAAATAAATAAGATGCATTTTTATGATAATTTTTGTACCACATTTACAAAGAGCTGTTGTTTTAGGTTAGTTGAACTGCTTCTCTCCACTTCAGAATAGTTGCATGGGAAACTTTAATTTCTGCTCTGTTTTCATTTAGGTTACCCCATCAGTGGGCAATTTTAAAAAAACCTTTAAAAGGTGTCTTCTTTGTCTTCAGTGAAAGTGACCCACATTGATGTTACAAGAATTGGAATTTGGCCCGATGGGAATTTTTGTGCACACCTAAGAGCAAAATTTACCCTTGGGGAATATTTTGTAATGTGACATTTTTACTTTCTGGACAGAAAAAAAAAAAAAAGAAAAAAAAAAAAAGCTTAAACTCTTAAAACTGTATTCTAATTCTCTGTTCACACTGCAGTACTTCTGAGATTTTTGGCTTCTTCAATTAGCATACTCTCCGCTGTTGTTAATCTTTATGACAGCTCAAGGCAAAAATATTCCTTAACTTGAATATAGCATTTCGCTGACTGTGAATCCACCTGTAATGTTAAAAATGGTGTTATTAGCTGACATAGCCTGGAAATGCTCTGAGGTTGTCAGGTCTGATGTTCAATGGATTATATTTTCATACATCACCGCTCCTCCTTTCTGGCAGTCATGATTTCTATGATGAACTAGTTTTCTTCCTTAGAGAGGTGCTCCAGTTGCAAATAGGATTATTGGATCTTGCAAGCATTTAAGTGAAACACAGGAAAATTAAAATATTATAATGATGTTTATTGTAGACAAATGTACATTTTCAGGTAGTTTTCTACTATTTTTTGAATAATCTTTTAGGACTTGCATACTTGTTACCTTCTGCTCTTCTCCCCATCATCTTCTCCTATGAGGTTGTTGCCTCAGCTGTTGCTGGTGATGAGGAAGTTTTTTGAATTATCCAGCCTCCGCTAGAGCAATGTTAAGATAGTGTTCTTTTTTAAGATTTCATAACACAACAAAGATCTCGCACTTCAGTAGAGTATATGGTACAGTAGGACTCCACCCTTGGAGCTCTTCACATGAAAAACTCCTGGAAGGTCAGGAGGCAGAAAATGCAGGAAGGCTGTTGCTGGAGCCACTTCAGTCTAGGACAGCATGCTCTGCCACTGCTGAGTCCCAGCTTCAGATCTGCTGTGGCAAAACAGGCAGTGGCCAAAGGCAGAACTTCTCACACTAAAGTAAGCTGCCTTTTTTTTTGGTTGGTTGGTCGTCTTTTTGTTTGTATGTTTTTTCCCAAACACTTCATTTGAAAAATTTATTGAGTATTTCTGTTAATAAAAATTTTAGAAAAATTATGCCAGGATTCTACCTTCTGCATTATCACCTGCTTGGTATCTGGTCCATAATGACAACTGAGGTTGTCAGCATATGAACCCAAAACACTGGACAGGAAGCAGGCTGCTCTCTCAATTTATAATAAACAGTTTAATCAAGTCTAGGACCCTTCATGTTTCTCCTACTGAATCTTTCTGTGTGACAATAATTTTCCCAGTTTTGTGATTTGTAATGACTTCAAATGCACCAAAACTATGCCTATTAATCACTATCAGGAATCTGATTATTCTTATAGAGCATGGTCTAAAAAGAGTTTCTTACATCTCTGTGTTGTTGAAACCTCTAACACTATCTGTATTTCTATACATCCAGCCTCAAACATCTAGCCAAAGCTTCAAGAAACCTTACTGTCTCTCCTAAAGTCTTTCTGCTTCTCATCCAAGAACTGTTGGACTACTTTGACTACGTTAAATCTTGTGTGTGTGACTAAGATAAGCAAAGTAATACCCAGCTTTCTCACGTGTGATCAAGACATTTTGGTTGGGTGACCCTTCACCCTGAGCATAACCTGTACAGTTTGTGTCATGCCACTCATTGGTATCAGTAGGTGTAATAACAGGTAATTTAGTTGAAAACAACCCAGCTCCAATCAAAACAACATAGCTTAAGTCCAAAGAGTGATCATGTAAATAAAGCTGTCCAGGACTGACATTTCCTGTCACTGAAGAGGATACTCTATGTGCTGTATGGTGACATGGAAAATTCAGAGTGTCAGCATAATACTGACAAACTGAAATATTTTCCAGAGTAAATAAACACAAATCAAGAGATTATAGAGAATGATTTGTGGGAAGAGTTGTCCATATACTGTATTTCACAGTCAAAAAAACTACAGTGGTTTTCCATCATAGATGGATTGACATTTTTTTTTTCTCAAAGCTGTCATTAGTAGGCATAGATGAGCTATATAGGAGCCAACTCTTTAATTGGAAAACTTTGAAAAATGCAGTTATGTATTCTTTTATACCTTGTAAATTCTACACTCTATCTTGTAAATTGTCCCTCATAAACCTCTGGTGAAATTTTTCTGTCTGTGCAATTTCAGTTCTGCTTCATTCATTCTAGCTGCTGAATTGGGCAGAGGTTCAATTGTGTTTGATCATGTAATTAAAGTGATGTTGTATGTAAGTACCCATCATTACGAGTGATGAAAAAATATATAGAGCTAAAGACCACAGCAAGAGACTGAAAAGAATATTGTCCCAGGAGTGAGAGACAGCAACAGAGAGCCTGTCAATTTTCCCTCCCTCTGACACTCTCAGTGAAGGACAGGGTCTTGCTCCATGCAGTGGAGGAAATAGCTTGTTGAATCATTAGTGGAGTCTCAGGAACTGAAGGTCTTGTCTTACTTGGCTTTCTAGTCCTGTGTGCTGCTGCTTGGCTTGCTTTCTGAGGCACTGTGGTGGTGGTGCTCAATCTGCCTGATGGCTGTGGGGCTACATCTTTGGAACGTTTATGCTGAGCTTCTTCAGTTAAAATATTCTTTAGGAGTTAAATTGTTCTTCAGGAGTTACAGAGGGGAGAAGTTACAGTGATTAGAAATGCATGTCTCAGCTGAATGTGAATTCTGAGGCAGAGGTAAACTTCTGTAGCCTGGAGGCTTTTGTTCCGTTGAGCTCAGATGTTTGTGGCATACCAGAGAAGCACGTGAGCATCTCCAAAAGAGGCTGCAGTGGTATTTTCTAATTGGAAGTGTTAGACTTCTCAGTGTTGAGTTTTCTAACATTGCAGTCACATGTTATCAGTGCTTTTGTTACGAATGAACCTGAAGCTTGGCATTTGAGACCCAAAATGTCTATCTTGTCAGTTAATTTTCTTTTTTTTTTTTTTTTTTTTATCTTTTAAATGAAAACCTTTCCTGGTGTCTGATACACAATTTCTTCTCTGTTACGGCAGTTTCAATGAGATAGAAGCAAAGCAAAATTAATAAAAGCAATTATGACACCACAAAATTTGTTAGCAGATTAATAGTATAAATTGACTTGGGCAAGAACACAAATCAGTTAAATTGCATCTAGAAATAAATCAGTCAAGCTACATCTACAGCTGAGGAATAATTGTCTCCTGGTCTCTTTGGATGAATGCAAAACAAACCAACAACAGCATTAAGTCCTGGGTAACATACTGATCATTGTGATTTGTGTGTAGACATCAGCAGCATCACAAAGCCATTATAAGGACCTTTACATTGTAAACTTTGAAGTTGTTTATGGATTTGTGAATTTCTGCGTAATTTTAAAGCTACTTATTTTAACGGGATTTATCCTATAGCCTTTTGTTTGAATGCAAAGACTGGCACTGGAAATACGGATCTCTCTGTATGTAGATGATGTTTTCTGTTAGTATCCATGTTGAAGATGCAGGTTTTTCTGTAGTTCTGTTCAGGCTCAAACTCGGACAATGTAAAAGGGCCACAATTAGTATTCTAGAAAAGATTCAGTCCTCGGTTTTCAGCCTAATGTTTCAGATCTATGTGTGTTTGTGTCAAGTTTTCCCTCTTGCAGAAAAAAAGCTGGGAGTTTATGAGAAGAAAGACATCCTTTAGTGTGTATTTCATAACAGTGCAGTAGAGCAAATTAAGCTTTTTCTCTGCTTTGGGGCTGTTAAGTTCCAATGGACACAGCAGGGGCCATTTCCCCAATTTGAGGCAACCCATAACCTGGGAGAAAGGGGAGGAAACCTTGTCCAGAGCACTTCTAACATGCATCCCAGCTGCTCCTGCACTGGAACCAGCAGAGGGAACAGAAATCAGATTCGGAAAAAGACATATTAACGTTATAGATCATTAATATTAAGCATACTTTCCTTTAAAACCTAAGTAGTGGCACCAGAGTCACTGGGATCATAAATTTCTGTAGCTGTTACTGCAAAGAGGAAGGAAGAAAGGAAAGAAAACATTGTAACTACCTCACCAATTATTTCTTTTCAGTTCTGTTTTTTATACTTGGTCATCTGTTTGTTTTGTTTTGTTTCATTTTAAATCTGGGTATTTTAGAGTTCTGTATTTATATTGTCCATCTGTGAGTAAATGTCAGATGTTAAAAATTTTTAGGCAAGTAAAGATGCAGCTAAGTGCCTAGAATATTGATTTTCTTGTGCAACTTATTATCATCTAGTATGTATTTAAACATAAACATACTGTACTGTATTTCTGTTTGAAATAAATCTATAGAGTATTTCCACAGGAAAGTGGATGATGCATTTTATGTATATCCTGATAATCATATTATCTGTCTTACACATTCAGGGTATTTTAGGTAAGCACTTTAATGAATTGGTAAATTAGTTAAAGGCTCACCAAATGATGATTGATAAAAAAGAGTTCTATTAGAAAGAACTCCATAGAAATTATAAAAGAAATGTCTAAGAACCTAACTATTGCCCCTTTACCAATGTCAAACGGCATATTTCTCCACTGTAAATCAAGGAAACATGTAAAGATTAACCAAATGCTTAAAACCTGTAAAATATTCTTTCTCTACTTCTTAATATAGATACTTAAAAATACTGGGGGCAGAATAGCTGAATTTCATGTTTTATTTCTGAAAAATATTTTCCTTGAGGCTTTCAAACTGTTTATACTGGTCTTTTTCTTAGTCCCTGATTAAGTGAAGTGCTTAAGAGCACACTGAATATTGAGCACGTATATTCCAAATGGACTGGTGAAGGGTTGTATTGAATCAAGTCTTAAAAGAGTATGTTCCTTATTTCGCAAGGTAGGTTGTATCCCAGTAAAAGAAACATTTCCCATATAGAGTTAATGTTTAGTAACCTCTCTTTGTGGAACTGTTTTACAATATCCCAAATGCTAACAGTAAGAAAGAATAAACTCGTTATACAAAATGTGAGTATTATACAATTTTTAATGTGCATCTCAGTGAAATTAAAGGCATGTCAGCCTTTGGTTTCTCAATAAAGGCATGATACAGCCTGGGGGCTTGTCATGACTAAAATCTAGTTTGTGACATGCTTTTCACTTCTCTGAGCGACATGCAAGGCAGTGCTACAACCCAAATACAATGCTAGCAGAGATATAATGTGTTAGGTTTTTCCGGACTGCATGTATTTTATTATCTTAAGTTATAAATAGGAGTATCAGATGGAGATAATATAATTACAATAATAACTTCGGTGTTAAGTTGGCTTTATTCTTTGAGGTTTGCAAATGCTTTTTACAATACGTGAACCATAGACTCCTCTCAGTAACAAAACGCAGCTGTATGTGATGCAATCCCAATACAATATAGCCGCCTTGTTTTCTCTAGTCTTTCATACCAACTACATCTCAGACTGCTTTCCACAATGCTCAGTAATGCCTGACAGTGCATGGGAGAGAGTAGCCAGGAACGAACCTGCTCCAAATGCCCCGTGAGTCACTAATATAATCTCATTCAGCAGTGAATCTCATACAGTAAAGGGAAAAAGTGAAAAAAATCTGAAATGCAGTTATTCCCTCATGCTTTAATGAGATTTTTGGAAAGCAGCATAGGGGAAAGGGGCCTGGGGGTCCTGGTGGACAGCAGGATGACCATGAGCCAGCAACTTGCCCTTGTGGCCGAGAAGGCAAATGGCATCCTGGGGTGTATTAGAAGGAGTGTGGTTAGTAGCTCTAGAGAGTTTCTCCTCTCCCTCTACCCTGGTGAGGCCACATCTGGAACAATGTGTCCAGTTCTGGGCCCCTCAGTTCAAGAAAGACAGGGAACTGCTTGAAAGGGTCCAGCACAGAGCTACAAAGATGATTAAGGGAGTGGAACATCTCCCTTATGAGGAACATGTCCCTGATGAGGAAAGGCTGAGGGAGCTGAGTCTCCTTAGCTTGGAGGAGACTGAGGGGTGACTTCATTAATGTTTATAAATATGTAAAGAGTGAGTGTCAGGAGGATGGAGCCAGGCTCTTCTCAGTGACATCCAATGATAGGACAAGGGGCAACAACTACAAGCTGGAACACAGGAGGTTCCTTGTAAGCAAAAGGAGAAACTTTTTCACGGTGAGGGTGACAGAACAATGGAACAGGCTGCCCAGGGAGGTTGTGGAGTCTCCTTCTCTGGAGACAATCAAAACCCACCTGGATGTGTTCCTGTGCGACCCTATCTCAGTGATGCTGCCCTGGCAAGGGAGTTGGACTAGGTGATCTTTTGAGGTCCCTTCCAGCCCCCAACATACTGCAATTCTGTGATTTTAGGAAGGGAAAAGAGGGATGGCTATCTTTCTTTGCCAAAGTAAAATTATTCTCTCCATTTTTATAAAAGAATTAACTCATCATGGTAGAATATTTAAGCTCTACTACATTCACAAGATTCTGTTATTGTTGTTTCACTTGTCTTACAGTTATAACAATGAGATAAGTTACTTGTAATAACCACGACCTTTTAGGTAAATGCAACTTTTAAATTCATGTCCCTTTAACCTTTGTTAATTGGCAGCCAAAATAAGGCACAGTTTACATTCATAATTCAGACTGCACTATTTGACTTAAACACTGATTGTAATTAATCAAATATGCATGGTTTGCATTGTGGAGCGACAGTGCAGATGCTGTAGTGCACAGCCTTGAAGCCCTGCACACACGATTTCCTCTTTACCACCATCTCTCTTCCACTCCAAGATGACACTACTTTTTCCTCTTATTTCTACACTTGCAATGGAATCCTGCTGGTCATGATCAAAGCCTGAAGTCTTTATTTAAGACATATTTCTCTCTCCTATTCTTCTTTGTGCTAGAGATCTAATCTGCTTCTCCTGCTATAGTTCTTCTTTAATTACCTTTTCAGTACCTAAATGAAAAAGCTTTTTTCTTTACTGATTACCTCCTTCAAATATTTGTGGCAATATTTTTTTTCACTTGCTATTCAACCATTCTGTATAGATGGAAAGATCTTAATCCTCCCCAGGAAATTAATCCTTATGTACTTAATTTGATTTAAATTTCTCTACCAATGCATATGTTAAGAAGTTACATGGCAGTGAGCAGGCCATTGATTTAAATGCTGTGATCTGAGAAGGGAAATAGTATTTGACATGCATGATGGTGGCAAAAGCTGCTTTTGTGTTGTGGCTTTCTGAATTTCCCTTCATTAATTCACATCTTTCTGCAGTGGCAGTGTTTGTAAGTGATAGGATTTTTCTCAATATAAATTATTCCAAAGCTTATTCCAGGCAGACGTAGGCACTTTTGCTTCTCCTCCTCACCAGTTTAACTTGTTGCCTTTAAATAGTACATTAATTTGTTTAGACCTACCTCTTTTCTTGTAAACACTGGCCATGTTGATGTCCATATTCCTGAATTCTGCACTGTTTTATTAGCTTAATCTTGTAATTCACTGCAGGAGGGTGGGACTGATATAGGTGGGAACAGCTGGCATCCTCCCTGGCCTTCTGTGCAGTCTCTCCGCAGGCAGGGTAATAAGGATGCCATTACTGGCAGACTGTGTCCAGTTTGTCTCTCTCTGACGTTAATAAAGGCAAGGCCATGCCTTTGAGTGATTCTGGTACTTGCTATATAGTACTTCTAAAATGCACAGGAATTAGTGTGCATTTGTACTCACTGACATTTAGCATTAAAAATGCTAAATACTTCTTCAAGACTAGGATGTGTCAAAATTCCCCCCAAAACTACTGACAATGCTATTGTTGATGTTTTTATGTTCTGCTTGTGTCAGCAAAGAAGAAATGGTGAGGTACTTTTATTTGACACCTGGGTGAACTTGAAGCCTCTTTTAAAAACCCTTTGAACCCCAAGATAGGTTATCAAGAGTTATCATAAAGTCACAGGAGAAACATGGAAGTTTATTCCTACTAGATGCATAGGAAAGTTATATATTGAATGCTGCTTCTTGGAGTTGTTGACAAATACTGTTTTTACAATCTGTTTGAAAAACAAAACCTGACCTAACTTGATTTCACTGTAGAGCAAAAGTTAAGTTTAAAGATGATATAACTTTGTAACTTGCAAACCACCAATTTTTCAAAGGCCATACTGCTAAAAAAGGTGAAAATACAAAATAAAACCTGTTTAGAACCAGATGGTACAGTTTTCTTCAGCAGAAGGGGTCATAATGGGTCAGGTTTTGTTTCTCTTGAGGTTAGGCATCCAGGATATGGAAGAAGGAAAGATAATTCATCTTAAAAAACAGTGTCTTAGGTTCTTGTTTCAAGCCTGCTCTTTAGCTCTCCTCCCATTTTATCTACTGTTTCCTTTGCACTTTTGTGATAACAGGAAGCCCACAATGCTGGAGAGTAAACTGAACACTGATGGGAACTGATTGTCTGAAAATAACTCTTCCCTTGCTACTCACAAGGTTGTTTCTCAATGTAGAAGTAGAGTAACCCAGCAGCAGTAGTCTTGGTCTGGAGTGTGTGATTCATGATAGTGCACCCTGTGGAGGCAGCAGTCGAGTCAAACTTTCTGTGGATTAGGCATCATTTCCAGCTTTGTCTGAAGAGATATTCTGTGAGGGAAAAGAGAACTAACTGAAGACTTCAGCTCTGTTGAATGTACCTTGTTTTCAGGAAGTCTGCTGTTTATTTCAAACATTGAGCTAGAGTATTATTGCTCAGCTGATTTTCTGTTCATATCGTTGGGTAAAAGAGATAAATAATAGGAAAGAAGAAAAATATCCCAAAGAAATAATGCAGGACTTACTATGACAGCACCCCTAGTTCATTTCAGGATGGGCTAATGTTGTGGAACGATAACATGTCTCCTTGATGAGCACCATTCTGAGATACACCAAATTTAACTGACTGCATACAGTGACCAAACAAACCTGATTTAACTTAATATACATAGAAACAAAAAGAACAATTTTATTATAACTATTAGCTATGAGGAAGAAGACAATCAAGAGCAAGAGATTTCCAGCATTTGATGTACAGAAAATTTAAAATAAAACTCCAATAAGAGTTTATGGTTTTGAAATGTACTTGCTTTTCCTACCATGGATTCCCTAGATAAATTTGGAATTAAATGTGGTTCATCTCAAGCTGTAATTGGTGATATTCCTTTAGGAAACTGTTTCTCATAAGAAGAAAACCTTAGAAGAAAACTCTATAATGCTAAAATAGCATAATAGCTCCTAAATATTGTTTAATGTGCTGGACTACTAGACTTTCATAAAATGGAATTTGCAGTGATTTCAGTAAATGCAAACAATCAAAATGGAGAATACTGTTTCTGCCCTTTTTCCATTTCTCACCTGTGAGTAATATTTAGTATATTTGTAATGTGTGACATACTGATTTCTATATACACTTCATCTGTGTATCTCTTGTGGAGTGTCTTTCTCTGTTGAGGTTAAAAACCCACCTGGATGTGATGCTGTGCAACCCGCTGTAGGTGAACCTGCTTTAGGCAGGGGGTTTGGACTAGATGATCTCCAAAGGTCCATTCCAACACCTACCACACTGGGATTCTGTGACCTTAAACATTTTAAAAGTGGAAATATTTTATATGCACCTGACTATCCTTTTCACTCAGGAGGAAATAAATAGTTATCATCGTGCTCTTCTACACATGTGAATTGTATAAATTAAGCACTGTTGGCTTCTGCTTTAACTTTAGTGGGAATATGCGGACCTACATAAAATGCATTTTGGACAAAAACGTTGCAATGGCCAGTGGTAGTCTATGCACAAAATAGGAAAGTCTCATTCTTCTCACTGACAGCAGTTAATAAGAAAGTATCTCTTCCTTAGATGTGATCTAGAATATTTAGTCCATTGTTTTCCATGGGATTACTCCATGGATAAAATCTCGGTGGAGTGAATAGCGGCTTGACTTCTAGGATTAAATTTTAAAGAGGTTCAGAGACTCAGAAAAACTCCAAATTATGCTCTTTATTAATAAAGTAGTGCATGTTCTGGGTAAAAACATTCATCATTTGGACAGTTTCACAAAAAAGAAAAGATGAATGCTGTCTTGAGACAGAAATTTGTATTAATTAGACTTCGCTGATGTCAGGAGAAGACTTCAGATATTTTCCATGATAATGTTTCCATGTTACAGATTAGAGTCACTGGAGACATGAATTTTATTCCCAGGTATCACCTTTAAATAGGATATTAATAGTCTCTTGGGGCTTATATATAATAAGTCTTGCAACTAGGAGAAAATTTATCCCTGGATCCAGTATTTCTTATGTGCACACCACTGTATAAGGAACAAAATAAAGTTCAGTCTTTAAAATGCAAGAGTATGAACATCATGTCTCTCTTCAAGACTATGAACGTTGTGTTGTCATCTGTAGGACAGAATGTGTCCATCCTGGGAGATAGAGAGCACTGGAAATTGTTCCTGGCTTCAAGCCACAGAAATTATTTTCAGGGTTTAGGAAGTAAAATTTCTTCTCCTGAATACATTGAGTCAAAAAAAGTCATGTCTTCATCAGGAAATGTCTCACTTCTTCTATTCCTGTATAGTCCTGCTGCCATGTTGCAGAGGGAAGATTTCTGATGAGAAAAAAAAAAGGAATAGCCTGATAGATAAAGCCTTTTCTGTCTCCAGGGATTGCCAATGCAAGTTATCTGATGGCTAGTAATAGAAGAGAGAGAAATAGGATTGAAAAACAGTGCTGCATAAATTCCTTTATCTAACTCGGACAATAACATAGCCCAAGAATATAACCCACCTGGTACCCAGATTTATGTTGAAACTTCCTAATCATTTCCTACAAATTCCTGTCCAGGGGACAGAGTTTTATCTGTTACCATGAGACACAGTAATGTGGCCTTTCCAGGGAAGTTGACTTGGTTTAATGGCCTCAGAAAAACAGTCTGATACAAGCAGTGTTTTCCTTATATGGGTATTTTAAGCTTTTGAAAACAAGATAATTTGTATGCTAATAAGTTTTCCATTATTGCAGCGATTGCTTTCTTGTCCGTTAATTACGTACACTTTGATCAGTCAGCATTAGTACTGTGCATAAAATAGCTTTACAAATATTTAATAAATGGGTTCACATTATTAGTGTTTTTAAAGATAGTTGTTGCTACAAATTAAGAGATTCCTTTTCCAGCTTAGCATATGAAGATAAAATATGATCTAATTTGAGAAGCAATTGTTTGTGTTAGCTGTTCTGCAATTATTAATTCCTTTTATGAGTGATAGAAAGAGAGTAGAGTCTCCTTTTAAGTGCTGTATCCACATTCTAGCTGGAATTCAGTGTTGTCATATTACTGCAATATAGTGGAAAACATCATAAATATTCATTGAATGCCAGTGGCAGAGAAGGAAATACTTTCTTATTCTAATACCAGTTTCATTTGAGACAGATGAAATAAAAGGCTTCTCATTAGTTATTTTGGGACATTTAATACACTATGGGAATGCCATACACTTGGCTAATTAGCATAGATGATTGATGACAAGGATTAAAAAATAGAAGTAACTGATTTTTAAGGGCAGCTGTGAATACAAGGTTTGCTGCTATTGTACAGAGCAGTGCAATTTGTCAAAGTATTAAAAAGAAATTTAGTTCCATTCAATTCAGTGTGAGTGTGTTGACCGAGATAAGGAAAAGGTTACGATACTGGAGATAGCCAGAGAAAATAATGGAATTTGTCATTTGTCTTCCTTCGGGCTGTTTAGATATTATTGCTGTCTTTCTTCATGTACTCTTCTCCAAGAAGCCAAGCGCCTGATGTTGAAATGCTTTAATTATGGAGGTGTCAGCATGAGCGTCAACTCATTGTGCTTATTTAGAACCTGTAGTGTTGGATCTTTTGTAGGAAAATGAAGAATAGTGCATCTTTAAACAATGGCTTCTTTGTTTTCCAGTGAGGTCTCTTCCAAATATAATGCTTGCTAGACCTTCAACATCTGATCTCTCAAACAGGGCTGAAGAAAGCAGCCAAATTGATAAGAATGGTTTCTATACTGACATCAAGCCAAGAGGCTTTTGACTGTGAGGCAGCTATCTCTCCCTGGGAACAGAGAAATGAGCAAAGCAAGGACTAGGTCACTGTACTTGGAATTTTAGGCAGAGAATGTATTTTAAACAACAAAATATTTCACAAATACTTTTAAAAGCATCCATTACAGTGGGAAGATGGTTAAATGTCAGTAACCCTTAAGTTTAGCGTTCTGGAAATGTAGAAGTGATCCTAAAGTAACACCATTACTCTTAAGAGAGTCTTAAGAGAACTACAGCTTTGAGATGTCTGATACATGCCAGCTGGAAAGCTGTTATGCTGTATAGGATCTAATGGTACATGAGGGTGATCTCTCATAACTCAGAAACCAAACTGAGCCTATTCCAATGTCTTCAGATCTGACTGTTTTCTGAAGAACATGGAGACTTCTGTCTTCTCAGTAAAACTGCTACAGGGATATAGATAATCTTTAAATTTTCAAAACTATGCTAGTTATATTTCACTATTCTCTGCAGGCTGTTGGCACAGGTTAGAACAGCCTGAAGGATTAAAATGGACCTTAAAGTGGAAAGGGATGAATTTGATTTGATGAATAATATGTTGGTTGGATCTCCTTCCTGCCACCGCCAAGCCTGTTCAAATCGATGTTCCCAGCAACGCTAATGCTCTTCTCTGCAGCTTTCGGTCAGAATTTGCTGCTGATGAAAGCATCACCTGGAGGGATGTAGCTCTAAAGAAGTGGAAAAGGATGAAACATCTACTTCATTATCATCACACGTAGCTGTTTTCAGGAGTGCTTTCTGATATGGAAAGCAATATAGACAAAATCTGAAATTTTAAAGAAAAGTAATTCCAAGAGTAGTAGGATTAGAAAGTTTAGCCTGGGCTTTTTAGCTTTACAGAAATAGCCATCTTAAATGTCATAGTAATTCTAACAGTTGTCAAGTAAATCCAAAACTACAACGAGCTAAAATAAAAGGCTGGTAGAAGCTTTCTGTAAATTTAGATGAAAGAAGATTATTATTTTTCCATTATAAAATGGAAAACTGGCCCATTTCAGTGACTGTCACTAGGAGATATGTATTAGAAAGTAGAAGTCCTGGACAGTTCCTGTGTGCCTTGAAGCTGCCTTAATTGATTTGCCAAAGAAAGCTTTAAAATCCTCTAGTCACTAGAAACTTTTCATGAATATTGAACAAAAAGGTTTAAGTTCTTGTGTAAAAGTTTTTACCAAAGAAAGAGGGAAAATCAGGGTTTGTGTTCTAGGCATGGATGGCTGTTCACTAAAAACCACAGCCTTTAAGGCAGTTCCAGATTCTCTCTCCTGATCAACATTGGCTCACTTCTGCCTGCAGGGGAATTTTCAGATGTAGAGTAGCCATGTAACACTGGAAATGAGTCTCCTATCATAACCTTTCTCTAGCCAGCAGCGAGAATCATTCAAGGCTGACAGACATTCATAATTAAAATGGGATTTGTAAAGCTGCCTGGACTTTGTGCTTTTAAAAATTTTCCTTTCTCATCACGGTAGTTTTCAGTTAGGGTTGTTCACTTAGAAAGATAATCGTCTGGAGATACTGTGCTCAGCACTTGCACATGAATAATGCCACTGTGCTCTACTTTGATGCAAAGACCTTGCTAACAACATAGGCTGCCTAGTAAACATAGTGAACTAAGTAATCACCTGCATCCATCCAGTATGACAGAACCTGGACAAGAAGGAGTGTACAGAAAGGAGGTAGTGCGTCTTACAGTCTTTCAGGTCATCATTAGAACAAATGAAATACAGCCTATGTGGTTGTGTTCTCTGCTGAGATTAATGCAGTTTAAAGAAAATGGAAGAAAATACTTCAGAACATCAGCTGGAATTGCACTGTTGGAGAGATAGCACTGCTGCTTAACGCAGTGTCCTTAAAAGGCTTTATGCCATCTCTTCTGATTCATTCTTACAAAAGCAATGAAAAAAAAAAAGCCCAGCCCATAATGGTGGAATGTAATGTGCTGTTATGCTGTTTCCACAGACACACAGAGCTAGAAACTGAAACCATCAGGGATTCAACCTTAAAAGAACAATTCTGAACATCACCTCAGCAGTTCATATTTACTTTTTAGTACACACTGAAAAGGGCTTGAGTCTCGGTGCTTCAGACTGTTTCCTCTTCTCTGGAAAGACAGGTTGTTTACATCAATGTTTTTGCACCCATCTGAAAGAGACTGAGTCAAGAGTAAAGGAATTACTTTGTTCATGCTTCAGAGGCCAACCTTAGATCAGGAAACTTGCTAAATATTAGTACTCAGCACTTGGTTACATGTATCACCAGACTTGAAAGCATTTCTTTCAAAAAATTCAGTATTTGTCATTTTGTATCCAAAACATTCAGAAAAACTTGCCAAAAGTTTTTCATGTGTACATGTTTCATTTTATTGTCTTTCCCGTGTGCTTTTTAACCTCATACCACTACTGATGACCATATTTTAGGCAGTCACCAAAGAGCTTACGTGGGCACTGGAAGAGATGGCTCATACAGCAGAAAAGCTCTAGCACTGGATAAAAATGATATGGCAAAAAAGAGCATCTAACTGTTTTGCCTTTTGCTAACCATAAGCCTAACTGAATGTGTAAAAGCACATTAAAGAGTGACAAAACATAAAGGTTACTTCTTCTCCTGCAATGGCCAGCAAATGCAATACTGTTTGATGCATCATTTCCTGGCTAGTATCCCTTTTTCCCCACCTTCATCTGCTTATGAATTGCTGGTACCTTGTCAGGAACATTTCTCCCTTAGACTTTCTTCTGTGTGTAAAACAGAGTGCTCAGATGTTCACACATCATACTTTTGCTTGCTGTGCTGAAAAAAATGCTATGGTTGTGCTATCCTGTTCCAGCATAGCTGTGTAAAATTGTGTATATGCATCTAAATGCTAATCTAATGCAACATCTTAGTCTGGGTTTATCTCACGTCATTGTGCTGGCAACAGCACTCTTTTGTTCTAAGGCAACTGTTGACAGAGGATGATGCTAAGTTGTAAGGAAGAAATTTCATCCAAAGAAATTCTGCCCATTCCTCATCTGATTCCTATACTTTCCCAAATAACAAAAGTAAGTTCTGCCCAAAATACAGTAAATTTCAGATAAGAAAGCATTAGTTAAAAATAGAGGCACCTTTCTACACAACAAGGGCATCTGTGTTTCAGTTATGGATAGCGTTCCTCAAGGAATAAAGAAAAATTTAAAAGGGCCTTAGAGAGTGGAGATAGACAAAAAAAAAAAAAAAAAAAGAAATCCCCTCTTCTGTGGTGACTGAATGGACTAAAACTCTCGAAGGGAGTTACGTGGCAGCATAATGAAATCGTGCTTTTACCAAAAATCACCTTTTACCAAAATCTGAAACTCAAGTTGCTGGTCTTCACTTGCCATGTCTTCCAGCCCAGCTGTGGAATACAACTTCATGGTATCAGCAGATGCACAGTGTAGCATCTCCTAATAGAATATATTTTTTTTTCTGAGGAAACTTCTTCAGAAAGGCTTGTAATTCACGACGGTTCATACTAAAAGAACCAGGGAATTTATATGGTGTTATTTAATTTCTAGAAACACTATTGTTCTGTAGGCTTTTAAGGGAGACTTATGCAAAAGCAAAGAGCACAACTGGCCAATGCCACAGACTACTTGTATTGGCCATTGTTAACAGAGATCTTCTCTTGGCAAATACAAAGCACACATCTTTTTTATTAAAATTGATGGATAATTTTGACCAAAACAGTTTTTGCCCTGGAGGAAGAAAAAAAAAAAAACTTAATTATATTTCTCTCTCCTGTGTTAATTCCAACTGGTCTCTGATGCAAAACTGTACATCTGCTTATCCTGTACTTCACTCACATTGAAGCAGTTTCCTGAACTCTGACATAAAGCTGATTTTCCATTTAGCTTTCTGTCTACCAAGAGTTCAAATAAGCTACATAAGAATATACGAAGCGTCCCATGAGGTCAGTAAAGTGGTTCACCTCCCAGTCCTCTGTTTCTAAACAGAAGAAATAAATAAGCAATCCCCACTTAATGCAAATTTCAGAAGCTCACTACCTGCCATTCAAAGAAACAATAGGAAAAACATCACTAATTTTTTCATTTTAGAACTATGTCCTCATAGTTTTGATGGGTGTCTCCTGGTTCCAATATTATGCGATTTGATGAATGCTGGTTCTTCATTCTTCTTTTCCATCACTAGCATGATTACTAGAAAGTAAATTCCTGGGTACTTCTGTTCCATCAATTTATATTCCTTCTTCCCCACTTTTTTCTCCAAACCCCATGTTTTCGTGTTTGGGAAATTTACTCATTTGTGAGTATATTTTTCAAGAGTTATTCCTGTGGTGCAGACAGATATTTAGTGCTTAGAGGTATGCCTGTTTATTTTCACCTGCTGTTTTATGCCAGCTCTGTCATAGCTAGAACACAGCTATCTGTTTAGATGAGAGTGGTGGTATTGCTTCATTTAGAAAATGTTAGCCAAGACCAGATTTTTAGCTGCGCTTCACACCTGCTCTTTGAGCTGTTCTGCTGCTACTGCTCTCCAGACAACAGTGTTCAGTTACCCAGATCTTTTAGAAAATGTCATGAGAGAAAACAGGCAGGGAAAAGAAATCCCTTTGGATCTTAAAACATTTCAGATTTAAATCTTCAGTCTTTTGACAGAAACACCTTTTCTGAAAATAGTCTCAAGGCTTGAAAAGCAGCAGTCAGTGGTGCTGCTTTGATCAGATGTTCTAGAAACATTTTATTCATAGTGGTCTAAGGATATAAAAGCATAGATTCAGGAGCATTGCTGGTTTTATGGAGCATTTTAATTTTTGTCACCTTCTGACTTCTGTTCTCTCCTCTCTTCCAAAGGTGACAATTATCTCTTTATCCCACAAGGGGTGACAACATTATTGCGTTCTCCCTGGTATCCTCTCTTGCACTGTGCTTACATCTCCTGTGCTTATCTCTTTGTCTCCGGCTAATTGAGTGATGTAACTAGGTTGAAAACAGAAGAGCTGTGCACAAGCTGCCCTCAGCTGGAAGTTTGCTGTTGTGTTTCAGAAGTGAGCTTGGACTTGCAGAGCTAAAAGCTTGTTGAACTACTCTCAACTATATCATTTGATAGACTAAATGATATTCCCGTTCTCTATAAACACTGCTGTCTTAGACATGATATTTGGAGGGTGGAAGAGGTAATGAATTACAGCATGTAGCTCCTCACCACCTAGAAGTTACAAAGCCAAGACCTGCAGAATGCCTGTTTTGTGCATATCAGGGAAGATATATCTGTACTTCAGGAGTCCTGTATGAGTAAATCAAGTGTGTGTAACATGTGAGTAGCAGCCTGTGTGGATAATACAGAAAGGCTTCTGAAAGGAGGTGGGACTTATAGAGGGTGTCTTTCTCCCTCCCTCCGAGCTCTTTCTGCTAGCACCTGCATCTTTCCAGGGCTCCTCTGTGCTAGGTCTGTTTCTGGCACTGGAAAGCAATTCAGAAACATCACCACCACTTGCTAAAGCAATACAAATTAAACAACCAAATGAAAATCTCTGAATATATTTTGCTGGTTTAATAGGCTACTACAGCACACAGGAATGACCTGATGAATGCCAAGCTACTACCAGGTAGCTAGGAGCAAGGTGGGAAGGCAATACCTACCCTTTGTGTGTTAACAAGCTCTTAGGCTTGTTGTCATATTTGCTGTGATGCTTCCCCCCCCTGTCTTCTTCTTCCATCAGACTTGGTCCAATAAGGACACCACAGGATCAGTACAGCTTCATTTCAGCAAATGTCACAGAAAAAATACTGATGGTCACTTTTGGAACTGGTTTGACTGTGTAGGCTCATCCATTTCAGGGAAATCCACTGGGTATAAGCACTGTTATGAGGGAAGGTAACTTGCCTGTAGGGCAGAGTACCCCAGATTCCTGGACAGTGAAGTGGAACAGATGCAGAGCCCTGAAAGTTATTGGCCTCTTGGAAAATCCTCAGGGGACATGAGTCCTGGGGCATTTAACTGTCTTGCATCCAGCTCTGATGTGTGCATCAACACACTCATAATCTCTCATCTGATGAAGGGGTATTTGTGTTATTAATTTATCTTGGATATATAGTTATGACATTCTAAATCAACAATAAGACACCAAGTATGATTATATAATACAAATTTGAATAAATAAAATATTGTTTGTTGACATGTGGTGTAAGACTGTCAGCAAAGGAAGCAAGCGTGGTCTAAAGCAGACCTTTTTTGTAGGTACAGTACTGAAGATCATGGAAATAAATGTTATTTATTTCTCTATTTACTGTATTTGAGATGCTTTGCAGAAGAATCATAGAGTCGTAGAATGGCTTGAGTTGGAAGGGACAACCTGTTCCAATGTCTCACCAACCTTAAAGAACTTAAGAAGATACATAGTAAATTAAATGATGGTCAAAGCACAGACCTGACCCTGACTGAGAGAGAGAACACTTAAGAATCTTCTGAATTCTAGTTTTATTGGCTGATGAAGAAAGATAAAGACATGAAAGAAAAAATGTGTTGGCTGTGGATTTCAGTGCATGAGGAATGAAAGAATTCTAACTGAATAATAATGCTGTTAGTGATAATGCAAAGAAACTTCTAATAAATACTAGTGCTCCACAGCTCAAAATGAACTTAATGATGTGTTCATAATATAGTAAAAATAACTACTTTTCATCCACCAGGAATGAGAAATAAACTCTAGTAAACAGCTGCTTCCAAGTGTAGACAAATGACTAACTGCTATAAAGACAGGGGTAGTCCCATGTGTCTAAAATAAAGCTAATGTTGGCTAATATTTTGTGAGTGCGAATGGGTGATGGTTGTGGAGTTCTTGTTCTTACAGCAAATAAAGGGCTGATGGCTTCAGGAACATCAATTCAAGAAAAAAAGGGAAGGCTGTATATCCAGAGAGGAGAGAGACTTTTGAGTAATGAGGTGAAATGCAAATATGCTATATAACAAAGTACATGTGAGTTGGACAAAAATCAATGTTAGACTTGTGAATCAGAGCACATAGAAGATGACAGTACACAGAAGAAACAGGGGGATAATGTCCCTGTACGTGGCAATTGTGAGACCAACACTGAACTGTTTGGTTCAGTTTTGGTTTTCACCATTTGTAAAGGACGCTAAAGCACTGTAGCTTTTAGAAAAAAATTAAAAAGGCCAAACAGTTGCAGGAAAAATAGCTGCACTCAGAGATGCATGTTAGGAAAGAACAAACTCCGAACAAAAACCTAAAAACCCCTCAACATAAGCTTCTATATTTCTATTGCCCAAGGTACCTAGCTTGCAATGTGTGGCTAGTATTGTTTTCTCTTGTGAGGTAGTTGTACATTTAAGAAAATTGAGTAAAGTACACTTGTGTACAACTGCATTGTGAGCTGTGCGGTTGCAATGGATCCCAAATAGAGGATACTGGGATGCTGTGTGCAGCAGTGGCTGTACATAGGAGCAGCATCTGGGGGCACCACACTATGCCAGACTGAGCCAGGCTTTTCAAGGACAATTGCTGATGTGAAGACACTTGTCCACAACTCTGTGTTGGGCGGATCAGTTATACAATTGGTATTTGGCATCACTTTTGCAACTGGTAACAAAATAATAATAATAAAAAACCCTGTGGATTAAAGAAAATAAGAAGAAAACAGGCAATAAGGTACCAGTGTGCTTTCTAGAAGATACCAGCATGGTTTCTATTGGTCTCTATTGGCATGATCTGTGTGCACTGAAGAGGAAAGCTTTGTTAACTATTTTAATGTATAGTAAAATATGTGGTTTGCTCTAAGTGTAAGCAATTCACTTTTGCAGTTGATTTAAATATTTGTTAAGGACAGAGATCGTATTTTACATCTTTTGAAGTAAAATAATTACTTGACTGGGAAATACTCTTTGAATCTGACAGTCATGTTGTGAAGGTTAGTGTTAATATTGCTTCCTCTGTTTTCTTTAAAACAGTACTTCTTATCTATACAATCACTGATCCTTTTCCTAATAAGTATCTAAATATACCTGTGCAATGTCACCAAAACACAACTGAGAATTTTGTCTGTTGTTATTCATGGGAATTTCATGAGATCTAGATTTTATGGTAGGTTGCACCGTAAGCTGCAGTCTGAACCAGCACATACGCTGAAATGAAAATAAAGGATGAAATAGTACTAAGGTTGGCTTTTGTAATGTCAAAGCTTAATGTGTTTATAATAATATGTATTATTCAGACATCTGCTACTTTAAGTAAAGAAAAAATGCTGTTAGTAATTTATGAATCTCAAGTCTAATGAAGATAACTCTCTAGGTAAATCTTACAGCCTGTTACCTCGGTGGCTAAGAAATGACATGAGCCGTAGAACATCGCTGGATTATAACACACTTCTCATATAAATCAGCACATTATTTCTACAAAACACATTTCTGAAACATTGGGTAGCTCATTTCTTACTAGCATTGCTGAAAGTTTATAAAATTAAATACTACAGCATTTTATTATATATCAGCTTTTCTACCCCAAATGTAATTGTCTTATTTTTCATAAAATAATGGTGAGAGCATAGAGCAGTGGGCGACTCTTACTAGTTCCGTTCCTATTCCTGTTTAAGAGCTGCAGGTATCGCTGTTTATACAATTCCTTTGTTCATGAGGGGTGCTCCTTTCTTCCAACTGCGGCAGCAACACTATGTCCATGTCTGCTGGCACTGTTTAAAGCCCCACTAAAAATCTAGGACCGTTTCCTCACCTAGCACACAGCAATTTTAGATTCTTGAGGGGTTTAAGGTACTTGAGACACTGTAGCTACTTGTCATATGTTATTATGAAGCAGCATGTTCCTGGGAAACAAAGAAACAAGCAGCAACTGCAGCTACAGCTGCGGTTTTGATGCCTGGGTAATAAATATGTACCGTCATCCTCATAGATTGCAGCAGAGAGTTCTGCTTTGAGGCTTGCTGATAAGTTTTTGTTGATTTTACCCTTTTAAAACAGATGTATTCATTGGATTACGCATGGAATAAATATCCAGTTTCAATTTTCTGAAAACTTTTTTTGTTGTTGTTATTGTCTGTATGTGTAACATACAGACTGTAGTTTGTGAACAATACTCAACACAATGTCAGACCTCATAAAATACTATTTAGAAATTGTTATTCCTTCTGATAACCCATTTGACTTTTTAGCATTTTCCAGTGATCTTAAATGAAAATAAAACATTGATATTGAATAATTTTGCAGCTAACAAGGACATTTTCTTGAGTTGCTTTGTAACTCCATCACCATTCTCTGTATCTGTACTCATGTACAGCTTAGATCTGTGTAAGCCACAAATGTTAGCAAAGGGAAGTTGATGAAAACAAATGCTTCTAAATCTATAACTCTGTATTTTTTTAATTCAATTTTTTACATTTTTTGTGAACATTCAGAGCTGATTTATGTTTTGTTGATAGCTTCAAAACATCTCAATGAGGATATATATGTTTAGTCAGTAGATGCATATGGTATATATCTGTCCTACTGAATGATGAAAATGTGTGTGATTTTGCAAGAAGCAATGATAATATTGCAAAGCAATTGCACTTTGCATCTAGAGAATTTCGTGAGCTGCTATATTAATCCATAATAGATTACAATCATAGGTAACTCATCATAGCAGTGATGCTTGCTCTGTGTTTATCTATAAATAGCACTCTAGTAGACTGCAACTTAGAATACTATTAACTTGTAATAAAAGTATAAGAGGAGACAAAGTTAAAGGCAGTAAATTTAAAATCAAATGAAAAAGTAATTTAACCACACAATTCTCCAACATATGCCACAGAACCAAGAATTTAGCAAGGTTAAGATGGGATTGACCATAGATATATGTCTGCAGTAAGTCACACTTGCATAGCATCTTTACAAGTCTTTTTCTTAATATTTTCCACTTTTTTTTTATTTAAACCAAGCAGCACCCCACATTTGGCTAGCTGCATTATGATTATGTTCAAACAAATTAAGTTTGTTTCAACTCCTCTGGACTAAAGGAGGTCTGGATGAAGGCTGCTAAGGAGCACACATAAATCTGCCTGCTAACAGTTTATGTTCTTTCCTGGAGCTGTGTTAGCAGCCACTGGATGAGATTTAGCTCAACTGGATTTCAGTAGAAGCATCTGTCACAAGAATCTCTCCCATTACCAGTGTTAGTTTCTCTTGCTCTCTTTTTGTCACAGATTGGGGCTTTTGACTTTTTAAGGTTTAGCACGAGGCAGGGTACCCTTGTAACCCCAGAGAGGTTGTGGAGTCTCCTTGTCTAAAGGCTTTCAAAACCTGCCTGGCCTGCCCTGGGTGATCCTGCTCTGTCAGGGGGGTTGGACTCAATAATCGCCAGAGGTCCCTTCCAACCCCTACCATTCTATGATTCTATGAAAGGTAAATGGTGTTTTCAGGCTTGCAGGCAATGTGGGGTGAATGTGCTGTACTAATTCTGTTCTGTGGTTCCTGAAGGGAGCTGATTTCAGTAATTCAGATGGTTGCCTTCCGTATATCCCTTTAGTGACTAGAAAGGCTTGTCCAAAAAAGGTCTGGCTTGCACAGAGGTGTTGTAGCCTCACATGTTTGTTACTTGGTGTTTCTTGCGCTGATGTCTGCTAAAACAAAGATTAATGGAGATGATAACAATAAACCAAACTGATGATGTACTAATACAGCAATCTATACTGACAGCATTCAGCACTCAGCACTCCACTGCAAGTTCAAACTATTAAAAATACTTCTTAGCATAAATGAATGGAAACCTTGTCTTTCATACTCGGTTATGAAATAGCTGAAGTAGGGAAGAAGTTTAACAAGATCTCTTCTTAATTTAAGTCAGAAAAATGGGATGAAAGATGGGAGTAATTTGCTAGGTATATGTGAGTAGTATTTTGGGGGCTAACAATGTGTAGCACGACAAAGAGTAGTACTGACTTAAAGACATTACATTTAAAAAGAATTCTAGGACATGTGTGTAGATGTATTACAAAATGAAGCCACAAGACATACTGGTATACATAACCAAGTAGTGTAAGACTTTAATATATATGTATAAAGCCATTTGGAGAACCATACGATGAATGGAGAATGATTTTCTTGTGTGATCTTTGATAGCTCTTACATATCCTTGATAAAAACAGCTGCACAGTGAAAATCGATTGTTTGCATATCTCTCATCGTCTGACATTCAGTAAGTTACTGGCTTTATTGTACCTCCATTTCCTCCATGAAAAGTGGGTGATAACACTGATCAACTTTCAAGGCCATTTGAAATCTGTGGAAGAAAGCTTTCCTGAAGTGTTTTTGAATTATATTAACCTTGGTTTTATGTACTATCCTCAAAGTTTAAACCTTGCTTGTGTAATTTTAATAATGACTGGAAAATATTTGCAGAGCTAATGAAACTATATTATGAGAGATTTATAAAACTTTTAATGTGTTTCTTTATTTTATTTAGGGTCAAGTGGTTTTCAGAAATGGAGAGAGGATGGGAACCATCAAATTTACGCAGTTCCAAGGTAAGCTGCAAACAATTTCATTTCATTATAATTATGTATGCAGTTTCAAACTTGTGTGTCAGTTGCATTTGTTTCAGGCTGTTTTGAACATGTACACTTACTTTGAAAAGGGACTGCTTGGAAGATGTAGCAAGGTGCTTAGAAAGTTTTGTTACCCATTTAAAATACTGTGTTTGAACCCTGAGTGCTCTGAAGTATTCCCAGGTATTTCCAGGAATTTTTCTAGAAGAAAATCCACATACTTACCAAACTGCTGATCTATAACAGCCAACAGCTGTTGGAAAACATCTACTGATCAGCTGAGCATCCACTTCTTAATACATCTGTTTCTGAAAGCAGAATCTGGAGAGGATTGGGATTTTTGCTGTTAAACTCTTTCAAGTTAGTGTTTGTGCTCTCTGAAGATTCACTTTTGACATTCTGCAACTGCTTGCTAAAAGTTGCTTTGGGAGTCAGTCCCTCAGTGTGAAGAGGGCACAAACTGCTGACCCCATCCCTTGGAGACAGCACACTCCACAGTGCATCTCACCAAGCCTGCTGCATCCTCTCAGCCTGAGCTGCCTCTGCAGGGAACAGGCCCAGCATCAGAGACCACAAATGCAGCCACAGGGATTTGTCAAGGGTCATTTGCAGCCAGGATGAGGTGCTTACTTGGGAGAGTTTTCTGCAGAAATGGTAATTTGTAGAAGGCATGTTATAGTTGTTTCTACACTTTATAGAATGTAGTTCATGTTTTTGTTCCTAGGCTGAGATAAAACTGGAGATGATTGCATTTGGATGGTCTCATGAGAGTAGTAGTGAGAAAGCTGGTATATCCTTTTCAGACAATGAGAAAGAAGCTTGCACTCCCTTTGTCTTCAGGAGATCACTTGAAACATAATCTTGCTGACCAAGTTACAAAGGCTCATCCCTTAAACAGAAATTGTCTGCTCTATGGGCATTATTATTAATGAACAGCAATGCACTTGAGGGGATCTGTTACTCATTCTAATTTACTGAAGCTATCTTTGGGATTGCTTTTGCCTTCACAACTATAACTGATGCTATTAACTCGTGTTCCCTGAAGCATTTCTACCCACTAAAACTTTGCAGACGTCATCTCATGATAACATAATTTAGAAATTCTTGCTCAACACTAATGATAAATATTGATTGCTTCCTCTGCTTCCCCCCGCCCCCATTTTTTCATAAGAGCAATGTTTACAGCTATATGAGAGACTCATGAGAAGATATTGTAAGGGGATTTTACAAGAGGTGTTTATTCCTTAGAAGCCTGGAGGAGCCCTTATGCATTTTCCCTAAGGCAGCTGTTTATACCTTTTTAAAGCATCTGAACAAGGAGGAACTTTGGCTTATTCTCTCTGTTCCTTGAGGACGTGATTTGGGATTGTGGGGAGGTGCAATGTGTATCTTCTGTACTTATCTAGAGCAGCAATAATCCAGGACAGCTGATTTTGTATATATTTTTATTTCCAACCATTCAAATTGAGTTTCTTAAAACATCTGAAGTTTCACATCACATGCTATTTAACACCAGTGGTTTTACCATCAGCTGAAGTACTGTTTGGTCAACATAACATAATAGACAGCTGTCAATTTTATAATTCCTTGCAATTACAAAATTACTATTTCAGAACTGAGCCAGGTGCATACTGGGTGTTTTGATCACCAACCAAAGGTTTCCAATTAACCTACTGGAAAAAATAACCCAGGCATCCTATGAAGAAATGCAGGAGCAGGGCTGGATTATCTCTCATGCAAGCAATAGTCTGTCCACACATCTGAAACCTGGTCTTAAGTTTTGTTTAGTTTCTTAGTAATTTTGGAAATGAAAAGAATGTACAAGGATATATGAAAATTAAAATAAAGAACAGTATAACAACATAGGTGAAAACAATCTATCTTTTTTTTAAAAACTACAGATTATATTCTATTAACAATGTTTTTTCCTGTTCTTTCATTGGTATAGTTTTCATACAAGACTTTTATATTCAATACTTGTGGTATAATTGTAGAAAATATTAATTTGTTCAGAAGAATTTATTGGTTAGAAAGCTTTCTGAAACATTCACATTAACTTTTAATAAATGTTGGACTATTGGGGAAGTTCTTAATAATGGAAAGGAATTAATTAAGTTTAGAACTTAAAATAGTAAACGGGCTTTTCCTTTATTGCCATAGCTGTTATGTGCTTGAAACAGATATAAGACTCATTCATTAAGCTTTTTTTAAAGAATATAATACAAATCATGATGATTTCTAGGGAAAAAAGACCACATCAAAGCAGTCTTGTAAATACTTTTATGAGATTAATTGTAATTATAAGTATGGAATATATTAAATATATTAGTAGCTTATTATCTGAAGATAATAATTGGGAATCATCAGATCACACTTTAGTGTTCCATATCTCAAGAGTCATTTCTTCATCTACACTGGTTTATAGTTTTGGTAACAATTTGAATTAAAATGCACAGTTATCACAAACAATTCAACACAGAAAACTAAAACAGGTACATAGGTAATCATATATCAAAAGTAGGATTCCTTGGCCAAAAACATTGTTCTTCATTTGCAAGGGTAGAAAATCAGCTGTGTAGACTCAGGAGCTTCATTTTCTGTTCTTTGCTGGAAACTTTTGTGTTAATGAGACTGTCTGCAAATGTTTTGTCTATGGAAAAAGGAGACAGCCATGTCTGCCAGAGGCAAGGGAAAACCATCCTGTTAGGGTTTAGAGGGTGACTGCAGTATGCCTGACACTCTGTGATGAAATTTTGAATAGCTAGTTTAATTTTAAATCTAGAGTTTTTCCCAAACTCACGCCAGTCATGTCTCTTTTTCAGCTTCTGTGCAGCCTGTTAGTTTTGCAAGTGGTCAAACAGATGGTGCCACAGATAGCTGTGACCAAGCTGCTTACTACTTTATAGATCATGACTACTACCCGGGAATGATTTAGTATGCAGCAGAGGATCCAAAGCGCATGTAATAGCATTTCTTCCTGTACCTTACTGGCAAATAAAGAGCAGTCTATCAGTCTAGCTCAAATATCCAAGTGCTGTTTGAAGCTGGCATCCTTCCAAATGAATGGCAATTTTTCCACAAGTGCAATTAAGTTATGATTCTCATTGTCAAACATGTAGTTGAAGTAGATGGCCAATATCTTTTGCCTAGTGAGAGCTGAAAGAGGGTCCCGGCGATTGTTGTGCACATATTGAGAGTGGAGAGGGAAGCAACAAAGTGAGATTGTAGAGTGCTGTGATACAGGAGGCTACAAGAACAGATTCATACCCATCCTTCAAAGTGTTTCACCTGGGCTGATCTTTTCTGATTAATCTGACTGGAGGCTAAAAGGCACCTTGCTTTCAGTCATATTCCTTTTTCTCTCAGGCACTAGAGAAAACCTAAGAGACTTCTGCGCTGGAATAGGTTAAAAAGGAAAATTACAGCTGAACTGTAAACAAATGCCATACAAAAAAGTGCATAAATCATACTTCTTGTAGATATGAACAAAGGTCTGTGGTACTGCATACTGAGAAAGCGTGAAGAAAATGAGTGGTCATCTGTTGTGTCTTTCTATGAATTTAAGAGTTTCAAGTCATTTAGCCAGGTAATATGGTACGACATTTGTTAGGGTTGAAGGCTGGTCTGGGTACCAAGCAAGAGTGAGAATGTGGCTTGACAAGTGTAACAACATTGGCCTTCTTAGAAAAGGCCTTACTGAATTTTTGCAGTACAAGTCCCAGATATTCTTTTCTGAGTTTATTCAACAGAAATGGACAAACAAACATCTACTCTACAGTCAAGAGCAAGGTAAACAAAAATCCAGGACTGCTTTCCTGGAGCCTTAGTTCATCTACTTAGTTATGACTTGTTTTCTGTCCACAACTGCTTCACTGAAGGAGACATTAGCAGTTCTCCAGCATCACCTACAGAGACACTAGCTTGTTCTCCAGGGGCATCAATCCAACCCTGGAAAATTTTCCTTCTATTATTCCAAATGCAAACCCAGAGACTCTTAACTGCTTTCAGTTCTGGCTTCAGTAAGTGTTCATATAAACAATGAGACTAATTGCCTTTCAGTATTTTTTTTATATTCAACATCTGTCCGGTGTACACACCACAGAACCACTTTGTGGATTTTATTTCTGTGATAATGTTGAAGGAATATATTCCAATAAACAGAAAATACTTAGTGACAACTCTGAAAACTCAAATTTGAATTATCTCATGTCGTATATATGGAATCTCTGGTGTCAAATATCCAGAATCAGTGGATTCAGGTTTTTGTGCTTCTGCAGCATATTTACAAAGCCAGAATAAAATGTCCTTATAAAGCTTTTTCAGAGATTAAGGTGTGTCTTTGAATAGCCAGTTATGAATTTAGGGGAAAAGTAAATAAAGCATTACAGAATTCTGTCTGAGCAGAGCTTCAGTACTGAACAATAAATAATTGCTACGTCACATAGTGAACAATAAAGATGCAAAACAAACTGCATGCAGTTGATTGTGGCCATATGGATTCTTCTGCAAAAGAACATTCTGTCATTAAAGACTATCATTTTGCATGCAAAAAAAAAGAGAATTAATTAAGGAGTCAGCTTACTTCTGACACACTGGGGTGCTTGACTGCAATCACAAAAATGTGTGTTTAGTTGACTTCTCGGTGTACCTTATTCCCTCCATTTTGTCTTCACATGAGTAGTGTAGTTAGATTGTAGACATTCATATCTTAGTGACCTCTGTTTTTTTTTAGCTTAGTGATCAAGTCATCCTGTCAAATTAAGTCCCTTAAACAGTACCCACAGTGGTTTGAAACAATTTTTCAGCACACCACACAACTGACCTGCTCCAAGGCAGTTAGTGGTGACTATGTAGAACCTTTAAGAGGTCCCTCCCAACTGAAATCTTCCTAAATAATATTTTTTTACATGCTATCAGATGATTCAATACCAGTTCATCCTGACGGCCCGAACTGCAGTATACAAAAACCCACTGGTGCTATCTTGTCTTATAACTTGCCATTTAGGACACTGATTCAACAAATATTTTAGGCATTGCATGTCAGTCACACTACCTCTCCAGAGGACCACTTCCCTCTTTTGCTGGCAATGACGTATTCTTAAGTAATTTGGGATATTATCATTTATATCAAACTACATGGTGTCCACAAGACTGTTTTAGAGTCCCATGTCAATAAAAAGCATAGCCTCCTGATATGCAGAGATACACCATGTAGAGTCTTGAAAGGGTGTGCCTTAAGTCTGGAGTCCCTGAATATTGTCATTGCTGATTAAGAAGATGACTAGAATGTGTAATTACCAAATATACAGTGGTCTCTGAGGGAGCCAGCAAGCCCAAGGGGGACTAGATAAGGATTCAAAACGATGTTAACAAATTAAAGAAGTAATCAGGAAAAACCCAAAATGCAGTTTATTTTGGTCAAATGCCTCATGCTACATTGGGAATAAACTGCTGTACCAATACAAAATGGGGAACCACCAGGCCATAGTTTATACGTAAAAGGAACTAAGGGTTACAGTGGGTCACAGGCTGAACATTAATAAGCAAAAATGTGAAGAGGTAAAAAAAGAAAAATTCTGTACTTGGGTGTAAAAATAATAGTAGCCTTTTAATCTACCCAGTGCAAAAGGCTACAGCAGAATACTGTGCCCAGTGCTGGTTTAAGGAAAATGTGTAAACATGACAGAAGATTAAAACCATACCTCTTTATGAAAAGCAAAAGATGTAGGCTGCTTAGAGAAGAGAAGGTGGTTGAAATACTTGACAATTGCTGCTAAAATACTTGCTTGTCCTGCCCTCATCAGCTGGCTGAGAAGTAAGGGATTTAAATAGCAGTGGAGATTTGAGCAAAACATTAGGAAAACTTTCTATTGAAAAGGGTATTTAAACTCTGGATGGTGCATAAACTTGCTGACTCTGGACGTTTTGAAGAACAAGTTAAACAGACGTCTGAAGTAATATAGATGTATTCACTGTGCCTTGAGACAAACAGATGACTTGTATTACATCTTGAGGTTTCTGCTAGGCCTGCTGTATTTCATCGTGAGCTATTGCTCCCCTGTAGTGTCTGTTACCCGACTCTGACACTCTCTTTACAAGCACTTGCTGACTACTTGCTACTAATACCATCAGTTGTATTTATTTGAATTGTTTCTAGTAAGAGACATAAGATAAATACAAAACCCTAGACTGGTGGTTAGCTTGTTTGTAAGGTGGAAACATAGATTTACTTGCTCTTCCAACATCAGTTCTATGTTTTGTTTTTGTCCTTTACATCCAATGTACTACTTGAATATGAAATGTTTAAGTAATATTTGGGGCTTGGATACCTCATCCAAGTGAGGATCATTACTAATAGTTTACAGTGTCAGGCCCTTTTACCCTTTGTCAATCAGTCTTGATTTTTTTCCTGTGTTGTACAAGACAAATATTGAAAGTCATTATCCAGACATACACATGCTGGGTCATAAATAGAAAGAGGTGAAAATTACTTCTTCTCAGGCAGAAAGTGATTTAAAGTATATGATATGATATAAAGTATATGATGACTCTTCTAACCATTTATATCTAAATAGGTACTATATGAAAGATAAGTTCTGCATCTCCTCTTCTGCTGATACGTTTTAAAGAAGGGACATTTCTTGACAGAAGGGGGTGATTCCTTCCCCCACAACACAGAAACGCATGTACATTACCAAAAAAAAGCACTGATATTTAAGGAATCTTTCCAGAGATACCATTTACCTCCTGACAACCCCAAACAGAAAAGTGAAACATATCCTTTGTCTTTATACTAAATGGTGGGATTTGGCGTGCAGAGATTTTGGTTTTTCAGTGCCTAATGATGTAACACTTGATAACCTGTTTGAATCTAACCATAATTATTTGTACATCTAGTGCATGCATAATTGCAGTATTGAGTCAGATAACAAGTTCTGACCAGTTTGTTATCTACTTAGTAATGGATACTGAGGGAAGGAATTGCCATATGCTGGTTATGGGTGTCCGTATCAGAACAGGCATATATAGAATTATTTTACACTCCGAGTTCCCAAAAGCAAGTGTTTTCACAACTTTTTGAGCTGGAGGTTGTCTTCAGACCATCAGGTTTAACAGTTGCATGTGGATTTATCCTATATCTGTTGTATCTTTCATGAATCCATTTATACTTTTGGCCTTCAGCACATCCAGTCTCACAAAGTCACAAAATAATTATGCATGCAGTGATTAAATCCCTTCCATATGTATGTTTGTTTGTTTTAAACCAGCTATCTTATAATTCCATTGGGCATACCTTGCTTCTTATGATGCAAGAAGCAATGAATAATTGTGTCTTAATCTCTTCGTATCATTCATGTTTTACAGATCTCTCTTATCAAAGAGTCTCTTTTAGAAATGCGAGTCCTTGTCATCCTTTTTAGGTTTTTTCATCATGTAAAAGCTGCTTTAGGATTCTAATAGTTCCCTACCTCTCCTGATACTCCCTTTTTGTGAAAGCTTAAGGAGAGCCACACATGGCACTGAAACATCCACCTCTGTACCTCACACTGCTGAATGACCTTTACATATTATTTTAACTGCTTTACCAATATTCTGTTCTACCTTACTCATTCTCACTTTGCCTCTTTTGCCACCAGTGAGCAGAGCACTGATGTTTTCCAAGAACCATCCAAAGTAAATCCAAGGTCTCATCCTGGATTGTATCAATTAATTATTACCAACCACTACATATGTGTACTTGATATTTTTTTTCTCTTTTGTGTTACTCTGTACCTTAGTAGCACTGAACATCACCTGTCATTTTACTGTCAGTAGTTTATAGTAGTTTATATTTTTATATATGTCCATAGCTGTTTTCCCCTTTTATTGTCAAAATATTTTGGACACTTTTCTTATTCTATTTCTCTTTTTGTTCCATACCTACAGCCAACAGTGTTTTCCCCTTATTTCTCTTGTAATCTATTCTATTGGTATTATTTACTAGTAGTTGGGGTGTTTGTTTGTTTTATTTTTATAAATAAACATGGAATAATGTATTGAGATTCAGGTGCCAAAGCTGTGCATGTGTGATATCAAACTAGAGAAAGGAAAGATAAGAGCTACAGAAATTGTTTGGAGTCTTAGGGCATTACTTATAAAGAAAGACTACTGGATTAAGTGTATGGAGTTGCGTGAGTCACCTCATTTGGAACAAGCCATATTGTGTGGATATAAATTATAAGGCCAGGGAGGCTGCACTGAAACGCTGATACTGCAGCTGCTGGTTGTCACGGCAGCTTATTTTGTTTTACCTGAGGTACCTTTAACCATCCAGCTGGGGTGCTGCTACCAGTGTAGCAACACTAATATGGAGCAGACTGTAAACTGGAAATCTGCCCAGGAGCAAAACTGTCATTTTGATAGGTATCCTTTCTTTTGGGAGCATGGCTATGGGAGACCACAGCATTACAGCTATCAACGATCAAGCCTTCTAGTTTAAGGCAAGCTGGGTATTGCTGTGCCACCGAATGTTGCAGTCAGTGTAAAAAGAGACATTGGGAAGAGTTGGATTCATTATTTTCCCGCAGGCATGAGGGGCAGGCATTTGTGAGGAGCAGGGAGATCTATTTATTGCTGTGTGTCTGTGCCTCTGTTTCATAGACCAGTTCATCCCTTGAGAGGTGGTTTGGAATGTGCAAATATTTATTACGGGGACAAGCTCACACATTATAGAAATAGCTGCAGTTTTTATAGGATTCCACTTCATCTGGTGTACTCTGAGGCACAAGGTGTTCATAGGAACTGAGAAGATTCTGTCCCTGTTTTGTGCAAAAACATCTTAAATACCAAGAAAAGGGACTAAGTTTCAAAAGCAACCGCATAGAAAAAAAAGTTAGAAAGCAATGGAAAATAATTTTACAGAAATTAAACTCTATAAAAGTTTGAAGTATCCAGCTCCAGAAAGCTAACAGAAATTAGTACCCCACTAAAGAAATGGTGTCTGAGAAGGACCTAAAAGAATTGTCAGCTGTCTCCTTCAGAGCTCTCCTACTTCTACTGCAATTTAAAAAATACATATTTTTTGCAATCAATATTCAGAATCCTACCTCAACTAGACTTAACTTGTTCAGAATTTTCATTTCAGGTGATATACAATGCTGTCTCACCACTCAGAGGTCCACTCAGTCCTCCCCATCTCTTTTTGAAGAGAGACAAAGCCTAGTCTCTCTGAGGGCTGCAGAGCTTTTCCAACTCTGCAGAGCTGTGTGCTGGCAAGTCTCTACCCCTGGCATCTCAGAGAAAACCTTTTTTCTGGAATGAGTTGTAGTACTACAGGGCATTAAAAGAGCTGGAAGATTTACGAGAAATCCATCAGATTCTGGAATATATTGTGGGAAAATATTTCATTTGACATTATTAATAGACATTGTGGTCCACTGCAATGATATCATCCCTAGTTTGTAGTTCAAATATTTCCTCAAGGGTTACAAACCCATGAAAAAGAGCAACTTAAATTCTTAATGAGAGGGGAAAAAATGAAGTTTATCAACATCACTAAAAGGACATGGATTTATTACTGACATTACAGCATTTTAACAGGCAAAAATGGAGCATTCTTTAGTAGTACACCATGCCAACATGTCAAGGTTTGGGTAGTGTAGGCTAGAGATACCAAGAAAAGGTTATAATTCCCAATGGATCTCTAAGTCAGTGGAATTTTGTAACAGTGAATATTGGACAGTAATTTCCATTAGATGGCTACTTCTGGGATGGTGAACCAATATTACCCCAATGTTTTGAGAAAACAAAATTGACAGGCAGACCTAACATAGGTAAGGGAAATGAACGAGGACTTTTTAAAAGCAGTGGAGATGAGTGTGTAGATGAACAAAGGCAGTTGTGAATCATGTGCTCCAGAATTCATGCAGATTATGGCTCTAACCCTTGAAGCACAGGAGCAATATTAATCCAGTTCTTAGTCCCAAGACTAAATTGCTTTTCAAATTTAGTAGTCCCAGTTTTGAATTCTAATCATAGTTTTGTTTTCTTCTGTCATTACAAGTGCAGATTTAATTTCAAGTCATAGTGGAACATGCAGTAGTTGTACTGGCACCTTGTTTTCTAAGCTGACATTTTAGTTTCTTCAAAAACAATCTGTTTGAATAGAATCATAGAATCATGGAATATCAGGTTGGAAGGAACCTCAAGAACTATTTGGTCCAAACTTTCTTGGCAAAAGCAGAGTCTGGACAAGATGGCCCAGCATCCTGTTTGGCTGAATCTTAAAAATGTCCAGTGTTGGGGACTCCACCAGTTCCCTGGGGAGATTATTCCAGTGGCTGATTGTTCTCATTGGGAAAAAATTTCTATTTGTGTCTAAACGGAATCTCCCCAGGAGTAACTTATACCCATCATTCCTCATCTTTTCCATGTACAAAGGGAACCTCCATCTTTGTAGCCACTGTTAAATACTGGGACATGGTGAAAAGGTCTCCCCTGAGCCTTATTTTCTCAAGGCTCAAACAAAGGTTCAACAAATCCAGTTCTCTCAGCCTTTCCTCATATGGCAGCTTCCCTGTCCTTTGATCATCTTTGTGGTCCTTCTCCGGACCCTCTCCAACCTGTCCACATCTCTTTTTTGTATAGTGGGGTGTTAACCTGTATGTCATCATTAGAATCCAGTTCACAAATTAAAGATTTCTGTTTCTGTCAACATGGTAATAGAAAATAAGTGCATGTAATTAATAGATCTAGGAGGACAAAACTTTAGAACTTCGTTTCTAAATGTCTGACCTTAAGTAACAGTCTACAACAACACAGGTGTCTGGATTTGTTGGCTTAAATGAAATTATTTAAAATAACTATATCAAGTTTGTTATAAGTATCTCTCTGTTTATTGTCAGTGAATCTTGCTGACTTGCTTGAACTGGATTTTATCACACTATCTTTCAAAAGAAACAAAGTGGGGATACCAGTTCAGGATGTAGTAGCTTTCAAATTCTTTATTCCCAGTAGCAGTAGAGACCCTTTGTACTCATATAAGTTGCCTGAGAGCAAATGTATTTTAAAGAGTCCAGCAGCTTCTGGGATACAAAAAACCCAGATAGTTAACACTTAGGCAAAACGTCCTTAAAAAGCTTACTATGAACTCTTAATGTCCTCTTGCCCAAGGAACAAAAGGACTGAGTCATACTTTTCTCACTCTTATTTGTTCAAAAATTGAAACCGAAGAGAGAACATGAATGTAGACTGTTGAGAAAATTGTCTACTTACAAGACCATCCATCTTGGTATGTTATCTTCAACTGAAGTGCATGTATAATTTTTTCCATAAGTGATTGCAGAGGACAAGAGATAAATTCTTCATAATTAAATTATTTCATTAGATTGATCTAGTACATCTACCTGTAAAAAAGTGATTTCACCACAGATGATTTAGCAGTGATTTAGTTCAAACTACTGCCAGAGTGAAAAATGTATCGAATTAATAATGTACATGTAAGAAGCAGGTTCAGGCAGAGGAATACAGAACTGTCATTTGTACATAAAACTAAGTGCTATTTTATATGAGTCCTAACTATTGACACAAAGGTGTTTGGTACCTTGTTGTGTTCTCACTATATTCCTCCCCATTGTTTTTAACCTCTATGCCATGGACAGTTTTCCTTCTTGAGCTGCTTTCTGCATATCCAATTCAGAGCTATCCAGGACATGCTTGACTTTGATAGACTGTGTACAGTCTTTGCTTCTTAATCCTTGGTGTGTATAATAGTCAATTTCCTTTTATTTTCCCAGATTTGGGACTTGCCTGGTCTCACTAGGTGGGCTCACAAACCTCACTTGATAAGGGAAGCACTGGTACAGTCCCTCTGTCAGTGGCTGGGCCACTGCAAATTATCTTTGGGCTATTAAGTGCTAGTTGGAAGGAGGAGGAAAAGAACAATACATCACTGAAAGGTTATCCCCTAAAGTACTCCTCTTTTGCTGCATACCAGCTTTTGCACTGAGCAGGCTGGATAGCTTTTCCCTGGGAAGTATATATTTCCATCTATCCTAAAGCCATGGTGGATCCTTGCCTCAATTAAAAGTACGCTGTAGGTCCCAAACTAGTAATAGAGCTTCCTTGTTCTGACCATTTTAAAAGGTCAGGTTATTTGTAAGTCAGGTGAGGCAAATAACTCCATACTTTGCCCTGGACAGTGTTAAAATGGAAAGCTGAGTACGTCAGGGGAGGCAGATTCCTGTGCTCCTCAACCTGCATATTGGAAAGAACAAGGTGTCTAACATGCAGAGACCAAATCTTTGAGCATTCAATTCTGCTCTTTTTCAGGACTGCTTGTAGCACATAGGGTATAGGATGGAGCCACAGAGAGTTCGATGGATTGCAGGGATGTTGCACATTCATAAAAGCTGGCAACTCCAGCAGGATCTTGAATACAAAGCATGTGCTGCATGCATTTAGGAGAGGAAATGAGGAGGGGCCCCCTGTGCAGGGCAGGGGGAACTAAGCCTTCTTCTCTTTCTGGCCCTTCAAAAGGTCAGTGCAGAAAGTGTTATAACACAAAGTGATTTTAACCTGACTTTGCTAATGTGACATTTGGAGCATGTTTGTGGCAGTTTGATGTGACAGCAGACGAATGTTGTGTTGTGTTAGTAAATGGCAGAGGGCCTGATAAAAAGGAGAAAGTTGTTTGTGTATTTAGTGTGTGCTCCCCCCCCCCAAAAGGGAAATACTATGAAAAGCCCCTGAAGTGTGAATCACAAAGGTCAGTAAATACATGAAGGGCTTGTTGAGTTCAGAGAAGAGAGCAAAATTGTTGAAAAACAGTTCATGAATTTTCACATGCAGAAAATACTAACTTGGATTTAAGGTTGCAATTGTATACAGAAGCTATAGATCATCAAAAGGTTTTTAACTGCTCATATCCAGGTTTGATAAATTCAGCTGGCAGTCTAAGTGATAACTTGCAACCAAATGCTAGATTATTGCCTGTGTGTTACAGGCACATTTTTCAGCACTGTAGCCCTATTTTAATCGCTGAAAGCCTCCAAGACTCAGGCAGCTTTAGGCCAGCTGATGGTGTACTGTGATAGCTAAAATCAGGGTTGCACACCACACAAACTGGGCTGGCTCTGGAATTAGTGGGGTTTGCAGAAGCATGAGTTCTGGGAAGGTCTCTGGCCTCACATATCATAAATATGTATACATGTGCCCTATGGATATAGAGTGCCCTAATGATGCCTTGGGCCAGTGGACAAGTAGGGTATTCCATCTCTCCTCCCTCATCTGGGCTTGAGTTGGACTTATGCTTCTGTTTCCCTTACTGATTCATTTTTCAATATTTCTTGAAACAAAGTTGAATTTTATTTTTTTAGCCCTCCATGATCTATCTACATGTATGACAGAGGCTGACTAAATGTAAGAAATGTAAAAGATAAAATGTTAGGGGGAAGGACAACTGAGTCATAAGACAGGTTTTGAAATCACTCAAGCATTTTGCAAATGCTACCCCAAATGGATTCTTCCCAAATGGAACATATCTGAAACCTAACTGTTCTGTGAGATGAAGTAGTCAGATAAATTTATCTCCTTTAGCTTCATAACTGAACACTTGAGCAGATAAGCAGTTTTCCAAGCTTTTCCCTTCTCAGACAGTTGTGATTGAAAAAGGAAATCTTGCCAGAATAAGAATAATATTTTCTTGCTGTTTTTACTGAATTAAAAAGAAGAACAGTCTAGGTAGTGGCATTGCAAAGTTCCTCAGCTCTGCCTTGTGGAATTTTATGTTGAGACTTTCTTAGCGTGAGATCCTAAAGGGAATAAAAGTTTATGTTAAATGATCTGTCAGGTTCAATTTATTTGCAGCAATTGGCCTGGGGCTCTCCCGTTTAGCAAAACCTTTTCTGCTCTTCCATTGGCAGAGATGTTGGAAGAAAAGGCTCTTTGCTGCCTACAGATGCACCCATGTAAAGCAGTTCAGCTAGCACCCCTGGTAGGACTTTCTATCCCATAGGGCCACGGACAAATGTCGTGGAAGAATAACTTTGAGCCTCCACATTCTGTATACATACCTCCTTGGGCTGGGCAGCAGATACTAGCAGGAATGGGCACTGTCCCTTTCATGATAGATGAATTCCTCAGGAATTATTGGCAGCCTCCTTCCCTCAAACAGCCAGACATGGGCACTAGGGTGAAAGTGCACCCATCACAGGGGCTGCTACCAACTATGGACTTCTGGCATGCATCAAAGTTATGCTTGTCTGAACCCCAGAATTTGCATTGCTTTCGTGAACTACAGATAACTACAAACTATGGATGCAAAGGATAGTGAGGGAATTGATGATTTTTAGGTCCTAGCAGTATCTGTGGCTTTGTGCTTTCACCAGCTCACTAATATATAGACTAAAAGAACAGGTGGAAAAGTGGCTCGGCAATATCCTTCATTACAGCATAATTGATTTCATGTCTGTCTGTAATTTACACTCATTCAAGCAGTATTCATTCCAGGTGGCATCTATATTCTAGTCATTTGGCTAAATTTAGGATGAAATATGAAATGATTTATTTAACATTAGGTATATTCCATTTGCTTGCTTCCCTTTCATCTTCTTGGCTTTGCAACTGTTGTTAAAAACAAGCAAAAAAAGGGGGAGATGGGAGTAAGGGAGTGAAATGTGACATTTGCATGCCATAAACCAAGCACTTGAAAGTCAGCAATTACAGGATCAAAGGTAATAGCTCACCCATAATTTTTTTCCTTCTATTCTTAAGTATAAAATTACTAATGCTGAAAATCTCTAGCAATTGAAAAGTTACAAGGAGCTGAGGTAAGCTCATTCGATGTCCAAATTAGGAAACAGGAATACTCTGTGCTGACAGACCCAATTTTAACTAGGTGAAAGATTAGGTCACAGAGTTGCTTTTAGTCACTTTGCATTAAGAAAGTGAAATTCTGTCCCTGTTTTATATTGCTGAGGACGAAGACGGAAACACAGAGTTGAAATGTTTCATAATGTTCCTCTAACTCAATCAAATGGCTTGCCACTTAGCATTTACAAATAGTTTCTTGACTAACAGAGAAACAGGAAAGCTGCACAAGATCGGCAGAAAGGAAATACAAACTTCAGGGTTCTCTGAATTTCCCCTCTCTCAATCCTTCTGTATTCATGTTTGTCAGTGTCTTCACAGAGCAGAGGACTGCTTAGAAAACTAAACCTTGAAAACTAGGTTCAACTCTTCCTTTGCTAAAAATGCTGAGAACTTTACAATTGCTTAAATTTTGTATAAAAAATAGTGATAGACATGCACCATTGTTTATGTCTCAGCATAAACAACATCCCGTATGCCCTCTGTCACCATCATGTCACCATCATGTGTGTATTTTCCAATCTTTGTAGACGGCCAGTAACAATCAGTCCCTGAAATAATGGTAAACTCCTTTGTGCTTTAACTAGAATATTCTCCTGTGTATTCCCTCTTCTCAGATGATAGGAGTTTTCTGGTAATTGTCTTCATGTGAGATTTGTGAACTGCCCTTCAAGAAATTGCCACTGATTACCTAAACAATAACTTGTAGGTGCCTCATAAAGGTCTAAAAGAGGAGGAAGCTTCCTAGCTTGTGTATATGGTATGTTTTCCTTCCTGTTCTACAATTTATCTGCCATTCTCAAGGACAGCAGTTTTGCCTCTAATCCAGAACTATGAGGCTAGATAAAGATGTAAGGGAATATTCAGATTAAACATCAGCCAAATCATTGGGTAACTCTATGTAACAGTCAAGCAGTAGAACAAGTTGCCAGTAAGGTTATGCCATCCACATTTCATTTTTCAGAACAGGCTAGCCTTTTTTTTCTACTAAAGATGAGATTAGATAATTAATCCTGTCCTGATGGAGTGACCAAGGACAAAAAAAAGTTAACAATAGATGTCTCTCCTTTTCATCTGGAATGACACTATAAATTGTGCTTTTCTGTAGAAATCAATAGCTGAACTGTTAGATGGATAAAACCCAATCAACAGAGAAAATATAAATGAAGCTGCATCACACTGAATTGGGTCAAATTGCTTTGGAAGTGGGTCAAGCCTTTAGGAATCCTTCCCTACTGTTGATTATAATGAGTGCACAAGGTTTTAAAACCAGCTTACTGGTTTAATCAGCAATAGCTTATGGTGTGATGAATTACTGCTCTGTATATAAATACTTCAATTAAGCAGTGCTTTATGAAGATAATGTAGTTGTACCGTTGTAAACTCCAAGCCTGCTCCAGAGAAGTTCTGAGTAGGTCCTGAAATGTTAAATTGATTAGTCATTCAGGACTTCCAGCATCTAGCACAATCAAACCTATAATCTGACAGACGATGCAAGAGACCTCATTTTGCACATGGATTAAATATTCATCTGGGGCAATAGCTGGTTTTAATTTTTAAGGTATGATTCCGCAACCTACATTGATCTCATTGCATACAGTAAAAAAACAGCCAATATTAATACTAAGTACCCAATTATAGAAAATACGTTCTTGAGGCATACAAAATACAAATCCTTATTTCCTTGAAGAAATGCAGAGATATACCAGGCATGTGAAAGTCTGCTGCAATGCCTTTTCACAGGAGTTCAAATGCAAAAGGTGTGCATAGAATTTAGCATTTGCAGAGTGCCTGTACACTTAATCGCATGTTGTTTTGAATTTTGGGGGGGGGGGGTTGTTTTGTTTTTGACACATACACAGGCTTACTGTGCTTTCCAGGTGAACACACTAAAATATGGCACATCTAAGCGCTAGTAGCTGAGGACAAACTAGGTGTTTTCTTATGTTTCTGTGTGGTCTGCAGTTCCAGGAAAGTACCCTGTTGGGCACAGTGTTGCTCAAGAAATCCCTTTGCCTAGCAGGAGAAGTTCAGATTTGGTTCCATCCTCTGCTTGGTGTGGAGAAGGGACTTGAATCAGAACATCTATTTATTCTGAAATTACTGAACTGTTCCTGAGATGTATCTGGGGTGATTTTCTAAGTCTTTCATACTGGATCTTTCTTGCTATGTATAAATAATTAAGTTATGTGTAAATAATTAAATAATTATTACTTTGCCATAAAGAAAACTCAGAATGACAATGCAGGAGCTGGGGTGTTCATCTAGAGCGGGAGAGAATTTAGTTTAGATACCTCATCCAGATTGATCAAAGACAAACTCAAATTCCTATTCACTCTGTCTCAGATAAGTGCTCTTGTGACTGACCTAGGGGTTTAAGGTTAACAGGAAATCCTCTTTCTTGTCACAAAAAAGTATTGGGCCAGTTCTAGGGTACGCTTGCACTGTTAATTATGATCATATTTGTGTTTGTCCTCAGTGTCTAGGTTTTTGACTAGCTCTGTTATTGAATCTCCTGGTCAACACAAACAGAATTTGTATTTCAATAGTCATAGACTTTGAAGTGCTTCATTACAAGGAAAATCTAAACAATTAGCTTAAACTAGTTAAAATAGTAGGGAAATTCAGGAAATAGCCTAACCCCAAACATATCAGTGCAACAGCAGTCATCTTTGGCTGAACTCAGTTTCTGTTGTGTGCTCAGCTCTATTTGCACAGGTTTAACTGTCAGCAGGATTTATTTTTTTGTGAGCAGGTATTGTTTTCTATAGTGACCTTTTTACAAACATCTCTTCCAAACATTTATTCTTTCATTCTTTTCAAAGCTATGCTACTATGTATGGTAAATCTGTGTGTAAGAATGGAATAATTTATTAGATCTATGTTTGTTTTCACTCATTTTTCTTTTGTAAAATGGTCATCTCAGAAGATAAATTCTGTCTCATCTCTGAAATCCATGAAAGGTCAAATAACTTGACCAGATAACTGCACATGGGTAAATTGACTTGGTCCACCTTAAAGAAAGATACAGGCAATTCCAGAATGAAACTCAATCTTATCCTTAGGTATGTGTCTACAGTAAACCAAGCATATCATGCTCTGTAAGAAATGCCTGTTTTCCTTGACATCTTGACAGGGAGCTTGGACAAAGTAGTTGAGATATAGAAGTCCACACCACATTCATCAAAGTCAGGACAGATGAGTACCACCAAATCTTCTTCTAATTAATAAGCAGTGTAGTGGCCAGGCCAGGAAAGGGAGGAATTATCTACAGAGATAGTAATGAGTTAGGTCAAGCACTGGTCAGTTGCCTGTTCTGTTGGTGTGAAATCTGCAGTCACTTCTCATATAATAAATTTTAAATAACTTATCTGAGACATTTAATGGCTTTAGATCACACAAAAATACTTTGGTGTGGCTCTAAACAGTTACACCACACATAAACCAGGAAGCTTTCAGTGAGATTGTTAATGCCAGCCCCTCTCCACAGTGAACTCTAAAAGGGGAGATCCATTCGCAGGTGAAAAGGACTTTTGTTAAGGTCAGGCTTCAGCCTTTAGACTGACTGTAAAGGTGCTTGGGAAAATT
>JAAGNO010025664.1:0-24493 GCA_033439905.1 Ceryle rudis | reverse complement strand
TGGCCTCACCAGTGCTGAGTACAGGGGCACAATCACCTCCCTACTTCTGCTGGTCACACTATTTCTAATACAAGCCATGATGCCATTGGCTTTCTTGGCCACCTGGGCACACTGCTGGCTCATATTCAGCCGCTTGTCAGTTAGAACCCCCAGATCCTTTTCTTCCAGACAGCTCTCTAGCCACACTTCCCCAGGCTTGTAGTGATGCATGGGGTTGTTGTGGCCCAAGTGCAGGACCTGGCACTTGGCTTTGTTGAAGCTCATCCCATTAGCATTGGCCCATGGATCCAATCTATCCAAGTCTCTCTGTAGAGCCTCCCTATCCTCATGCAGATTGACACTCCCGCTTAACTTGGTGTCATCTGCAAACTTACTGATGATACACTCTATGTCCTTATCAAGATGATCGATAAAGTTGTTAAACAGAAATGGTCCCAACACTGAGCCCTGAGGAAAGCCACTTGTGACCATCCACCAGTTGGATTTAACCCCATTGACCACCACCCTTTGGGACTGTCCATCCAGCCACAACTTGATCCAGCAGATTGTACGCTCATCCAGGCCATGAGCAGCCAGTTTTTTCTATGAGAATTCTATGGGGAACAGTGTCAAATGCTTTTCAGAAGTCTAGGTAGACAATTTCCACAGCCTTTTTCTTGTCCAATGGTCGGATCATCTTGTCATAGAAGGAGATCAGGTTTGTCAGGCAGGACCTGCCTTTCATAAATCCATGCTGACTAGGCCTGATCCCCTGGTTGTCCATTATATGGCTTGTAATGGCACTCAAGATGATCTACCCCATGACCTTCTCTGGTATCGAGGTCAGACTGACAGGTCTATAGTCTCCCGAATTCTCCTTTCTGCCTTTCATGTAGATGAGTGTTACATTTGCTACCCTCCAGTCCATTGGGACCTCCCCAGTTAGCCGTGATTTCAGGTAAATCATGTAAAGTGGCTTGGTGAGCACATCTGCCAACTCTTTCAGCACCCTTGGGTGTAACCCATCCGGTCCCATAGACTTGTGTGCATCCAAGCGGTGTAGCTGGTCTCTCTGACGACTTCCTTTTTAATTGTGATGACCTCATTCTGCTTCCCCTCCTTGTCTCCTACCTCATGAGGCTGGGTGTCCAGGGAACAGCCAGTTCCACTTCTAAAGACTGAGGCAAAGTAGGCGTTGAGCGCCTCAGCCTTTTCATCATCCAACATACTATGTTTTTAATGTGCTCATACAGCAAAGTGATAATATGTGACTCATCTTCCCATGAAACTTTGTCTACTGACATTATCTGCAAAATGATACAGCTGTTCAACATGCAGATTTTTCAAATGTAATTCTTTTCTTTCAGAAGGTCATAGGAGTATTTCCATTGACCTCAGAGTGACATAGTAAATCAAATGTTAGACCTCAACAGGACTGTGGCATTAAATGACAACATATGATCTGGTCTTTGCCAAAACTGCATACTTTTCAGGCTTTTTGGAGACATTTTCATTTAATTGTCCAGAGTATCAAAAAGAAAATGCAAACTGCAGCATTGTTTTTCATTGCATTGTCAGACATAAATCAGTATCAAACATAAGCTTAAAGATATTTAATAATTGAGTGAAAGCACTTCAAAGACTCTTGAAAAGTACTCATCTCTCACACTCAGTAAGACTACACCAGAGATGAACTTGGTTCATTGCCTTCCTATCTGAACAAAGAACTAAGCACTCCCTTGGAGGAAACAATAAATAAATAACACCTTTGCTATTACAAGTAAGCAAGGTGCATGGAAATGAAAAAAACCCAAAAAAGTTGTAACTGTGGTATTTTAACCCCAAGAAACTCCCCAATGATCTACATGAAAAGAAAGAGATACAGTGTTTGCCCTAACAAACTTACTCTTCTTTAAAAGACTCCATCAGTTGAAAAGTATTTCCTTATTCTTGAAAAAGGCAACACCAATAAAATTGACTCTTTCATGTTGCAGATGCCTTAAAAATACAGCTTCTGTATTTGTTTTTACAGACGTCCTAGTGTGTAATCACTCCCTGCACCCTTTCTACAAACACAGCTAATAACCTCTTCCTTCCATCCTGACCTTTACCGTTGTTTTTGTTATTGGGGCCAAATGAACATAAACTGGATTAGCATAAGAGCTGTACTCACCTATTCATGAACTTGTATCGGCGGTGCAGGTAATAGATTTTTCTCCTGGAAGAACAGCAAAAATGAAGCCAGTCGAGAAGAAAACCCATCGTCAGTTACAGTATGAACTAGCAAGGAAGGAAAGGAGATTGAAGACAGAAGCCTGTAAGAGGTGGAGGAAGAGACTAAAAGAGAGATTAACAGAACTGTCACAGGAAGCCACACAGACTCTGGTGGCATTTGAATTGCAAGGAGGTCATCATTTTCCCACTGTCTTCTTTTCTGCTATTTGTCATGTTTGAAAGACGGGGATCCAAAGATGTTCCTATTTCAAAGAAGTCTATAAACTGTTGCTGTTGAATTCTATAGAACTGATACAAATATGGATAAATTACTTCACATCCACTAGTGAATTATTAAAGCTGCATTTGGTGAAAAAGAAGGGGGAATTGTTCAGAAAAGCAGTACCCACTGCTGCAATATGCTGTAACACATGCAGCACCAACCAGGACCAGTGCCTGCTGTTGGGGTAACATCTCTTGAAACACAATATATAGGCTACACAAGCAAACAAGCATGTGCTTGGTATCCCTTGTACCCAAGAATGCAGCTGCTCCCTCTGCCCCTCCTACAGACACAGCCGATTTCTGTTGTCAGTGCAATAAGCTCTGTGGGAGTGTGCACGGGTAACAAGTGAGCAGACAGGGATGCACAAGCAGCCACATGCCGACCACACTCTGGGCCTGCTTCCCAGCCAACCCTGCAGGGCAAAGCTTCCACCTAACCATCCACTGTAGATTGAGAATGGGGAGTCCACCTCCCATCCCATTCTTCTGCTGGCAGCTCTTTTTTTTTCCTCATATGTGCCTGTAGCACCACAGCTCTTGGGAGGTTAAGAAAATCTGAGGGCTTTTAGGTGTGGGTTTGAGGCTGATACTCCCTACTGGAAGGTTTAAATGCCTGCCTGAACTCTGGCTACCTCCTCCAGAGGCTTTGTCATCTGTTGAAGATCATTGCTAAATCAAGGAGGTTTCTGTGTATTCTGAGAGGCTCCATTGTGTAATGCTGAACTGTCCCACTTCTGAAAATTGAAGGGCCCACACCACACATTCTGAATATTTCTGTACGTTAAATATGCCATAGGAACACTGTTAGTGCCTTGGAAGCAAGCATGGTTGGGAGCTTTCTAAAAGAAGAGAGCACTGATGCTCTCTGATGCCACTGACGCCACAGAAAAAAAGGCTTGTTAGTATTCCAGGTTAATTTTCAGGACTTAGAATTTAAATCACACATACAATTTTGACATTATTTTTGTATCCATATTGTGCTGGTGAAGTGAAATTTTCAAAACAATTTCATGTTGGCCAGCCTCCTTTGGTCAACTCTCCACAGGATAGTGTTATTTATCTTGCTCTACTCAGCAGGAGCAGAGAAGGGTCAAAGCTAAGTGTTTCTGAATATGTCATTCACTTCTTGATCTTGCTTCAAATATTCAGAGGTGTCCACTGTTTTGGCACCCCTGCTTTGAAACATTAAGGACTTCATTCACTGATGTGTGGACCTTGGACAATTCCAACGTAAAATATCAGGAGCTGTAAGCAATCAGCAGCCCTTAGAACAAGGGGTTAGACACAGGCACCTGGAAACAGGCAATCTACACTAGTGGACATTTTCTAAAATGCAAGTCCTTTTTAGAAGAAAAAACAGACTTCGGATCAGGAAAGATCAAGCTGCTCACAGTGACTAAAATCTGAGTTTCTGGTGTATTTTTTAATCACAAGACCTTATCGTCCTTCTGGGGCAGGTCCTTCTAAAGGAACGCCACAGAAGTCAAAGGAGGTACTCTTTTGGCCAGCCCACTGTTTCTATGTCTAGAACTTTTTTTTTTTTTTTTTTTTTAAAGAATATGAATACCTTGCAATGATTTGTGATAGCTTTTCTATTTTCTCTTTAGCACTAAAAACACAAGAAAGAACAACTGAAGATTTGCTGTGAAAATGAAAACCAAAATATATACAAAATAAGCCTGCAATTTTGTCCTTAATTCATATCCATTTTTCCTTGCAAGTTCTGTACTGATACAGTTTGTGTCATAGCACAGGCATTTTTCATCCTTAAGTAAGATGAAAATGGAAGAAATCCTACAGAGGCCACCAACTCACTAGTTGCATATTCGGGTCTGATCCTTTTCTTGCTCATGAGTAATTCCATTAAAATCAATGGATTTATACAAATATAAACCCTGCTAATTGAAAAAAGAATCAGGACCTCCCGGTTAATAGGTTTTGGTCAGTTCCAGTGGAAGTCTTTATGCTATTTTAATATTTCTGATAACCAGCAGAGTAAAACCCAATATTTTATGTAGAAAATTTCTTGGCAGAACATGCAAATAATATTAATTAAATAATAAAAATAATCTGCGTGACAATGTGGAATAAATTTGGTTATCGGTAATATTTAATATAAGTTCTTTATTTTCTCCACAGAAAAAAAACCCCATTTATATTCTGAATTGTTCTCCTATTAGATGGGATACTTATTTGTAGTCTGTATTTCCATAATTACACATTATACAAGCAATCTACAGGTGCTGAACATACCAGATACGTCCAACAGACATGCACCTTCTGTGCTGCCTTACGTACCTGGATCTTCGTGACCTCCCATTGATTTCAATGAAATGTCCATTTAAAAAACAGCAGCGCACAAGTATGCAGGGGGCTCCAGCATTGAAGGGGTTAAAGGGCCTAAGGATAGAATACCCCATGAAAACAGCTGCATTTCTACAGCTCACCTTAATTTCAAACCAGTATTGTACTGAAATTGCAGGCATTAACAAAAAAGTGCAATGAATACTGTATGTAAGGAACCCCATGTACATTTTCTAAAGAACTGTGGTACCTTACAGAAGAGTTTTTCCATGAGCATTTTGGTGTTAATACTACATTAGCTTTACAGTATAGTGTGACATTGGAGGTTGAGACAAAATACAACTACACCTACCTGAAAGGCATTCTTACATTCATTAGCTCAGCGTATTTGCCCAGGACCTCCCAAGGGGCATGCAACTTCACAAAGATGATGTCACTGTTTGTTAGAGATGACTGCAAAAGAAAAACAAAACAGCCACCAGGGCTTCATTTTTCATGTGAAAAAGGAACTATGGTCGGGGTCAATATCTATTTTTCTGGTCTTGTGTCACCCCTCTCACTTTCCGATTCTCCTTCAAGCATGTGTAGTTCTATCAGTATTTTGTGAATTAATTTTCCTTCTGGTTTCCTTAAAGCCATGCTGTGACTCCCTTCTGGCCTTTAAGTGCACTTCCTTCACATGGAAAAGAGGACATGGAGGGGAGGGTGACATGCAGTTGTGTTACCCAAATTTCAGGTGGACATAAGGTTGGTGGGTAAATCTAAGCCTGGGAGCTTAGTCCTGAACTTCAGCTAAAAGCAGAATGGCAAATCAGGATCTGGTTCTGCCAACTGACCTGGTTTTCTGCACTTACACAGAAGTGCATGTGTGGAAGCACATCTAGAAATCAAGAAAATTTTGTATGGCAGTGTGGTCTTATTTTTATCCCACATGGACAAATAATGAAGTCCCAGCTACACTGACATGGTCTCCAGTTTCCAGTCCTCCGGTTTTCCTCCTTGCCACATGAATTCTGAATGTTAGAACTACAGTCAGTGGGAAAAATAAAATCTGATGCTGCCTACAGCATAATATTACACAGATTTGTTGCCAAGGAATGTTGAGGGCGGTGACTGTGCCAGCAGGATTTCTTTGCAGTGCTACAATCTTCTTTTCTATGGGTTGTATGTAGTGTGAAGAGAGCTTTCTGTAGGGTATATGCACCAGCACAGCTGTTATCTAACAAAAGGCTCTCTGGCCTATGAAGTAAAGAGAAGGGAAGAAATTTTGCTCTGCTTGTGCTCAGAACTAGTCCTTTACAAGAAAGCTACAGCAGGGTCAGCTGAAATCAATGTGAGAACACAGCCAGCCACATGTTAATACTGGAAGATGAACTGTTTAAATTCTAATGAAAAACAAAGAAATAATCATAAAATTGCATACAACACAGCTTTAGGCAACTGAATGGATCACGTTAACAGGGACAACTACTACAGGCTGAGTTCAAGGAATACGCAGGAACAAAAAAAATCACAAACAAACAAACAAAAAACCAACCCACCAAAAAAACCCCAAACAAACAAACAAACAAAAAAAACCCCAACCAAACCAAACCAGTCACTACAGATTTAACATTTTTTTAAACAAGCAGAATATTGGAAATCTCAAAAATGGACATAGGGAAATATTTGTACCCAAAGTACTATTGGGCTGCATGAAAAAACTTTATCCAGCATGTAGTGGAACAAGTGACTTTCTGGTAGTAAAAAGTGTAGGAAAAAAAAAATAAAAATCTTGCTGTTCTTTGATGATGACTTTCTGAAAAAAATTTCAACATGAAATGATACAACAGCAACAAAATGCCCCCAGGGGACTTGCTTCAGAGACAGTGAATTCAGTTGTGCTCTTTTCACTGACTTTTGCAGATTCTAAATCAGGCCTCTAATGATGATTTCCTTTATAGGTGCATTTCACAAATTATCCTTTATTTTCCCATGAGATTTTAACAAGTAGATACCACAAAAACAAGACTAAGTTCTGCTACTCTAAAATTTCAAGCAAAATAATCTCTCAAAGATAAAGTTAAATCAACGGTGGACTGGCAATTTTGTCACAAACAGCTGAGATTAAAAAAAAAAAAAAAAAGAAAAAGAAAAAGAAAAAACCCCAAACATCAAAACCATCTAACAAGCCCAATATAAAGAAGGAAACTATGGCCCTGACACACCAATAAAATCTGAGAAATGGAGGAAATGTATTAAAAGCAGCCTCTAAATTTAATGATGGCTGTTAAACAAGAAGCTTATAGGCATTTTCCAGAACATTGTAGTTTAAGCCATACTAGATATAGTAGCCACAGTAATATGACTTGAGATGTTGTTTCACAAGTGAACACTATTTTCATCTACATTTGATTTCTTCCGTTTTCACACAGAAACATAAAAAACTTCTGTATAGTTATCACAAATATAAATACAGATGTTTAAAGAATATTTTTCCTCAATATCTTGCAGTGTTATTTTATCAGCTTTGTTACATAATATCTAAGCTAAATACATTTGGGATGTTCAGTTATTTTCAGAAGAAAGAGATAAAAATGCTGAAATATTAATACAGATATCTATTTCTCTTGGTTTTGCTCATGTTAAGTGTTAATAAAGGAAAACACTAAGAAAGCCTGAGGAAAACAGGATTAGAAAGAGAAGAACAAATCCAGATGAAGGAGTAACTGAATAAATGTTACATTCACTTAATCTAAGGAGAAAATAATTAATCCAAATACCTGAAAAATATACCAACAGTAACAACTTAGTTACAAAAAAAAACATTAGTGAATGGAATCTACTAAACTCTCTTTGTTAGATTAGTATTTAGACATAGTATCCTTCAGCTTCTAAATGTTTCATTGAAAGAAGAAGAACATTATTCTGTTGTAATTGACTTTCAAGGTTTGCCTCATTAAATGATTTGGAGAAGTAAACTCAATTTCACATTATGGGAACACATGAACAAAAATCAATGCAACATTGCTTCCCTTGGAAATTTAAATAAGACAACTATTGACATGTGCAATCTGCTGAAAAGTGATGTCCAGATGATGAAGAAAGGAAAACAGAGTAATCAAGGGGACAGACAATAAGATAAAACACTTTGCAAACACAAAAATGGAGTAAGTGTTTGGAATCGACTTGTGACACCAGTGCCTGTAGAATTATCACCATGTGATAACTGCCAGGCCACCAATGTCCAAATAAATTATTTCAAACTGATTTCTTAAGGAGGAATATCCAAAGAAAACAAATTTTATTCTTGTCAGCAATAACATTCTTGCTTGTCTTCAGAGCAGCGCAAACCAGAGCAGTGTGACAAAAGACATCAGAATCAGAGAACTGCCAACTAATTTAGGTTGGAAAGGACTTCTAGGGGTCACCTGAACTAACTCTCTAGCTAAAGCAGGGCCAGCTTAGATCAGGATGATCAGGATCTTGTCCAACTGAGTCCTGAATATCTCCCCAGGCAGATATTTCAGAGCCTCTAGGCAACCCACTTAATGAAATTGGCTGGAGAAAAGAATATTTCCTATGGAAGAACATTTCTCTCCTCCAGAGAAATTTTCATTGAAACTACAAGTTTCTAGACAATAAATTCAGGAAAATTCAAAAGGTTCAGTGCAAAGATGGCTTTCTTCATAGCAGAACTTGTTTCTTACAGGAACTTTTAAAAAATATTATTATGGAAATATTATTCTGGTGGAAAAGCATTAGCAAGGTGTTTTTATTTTAATGAAACCCTGATCTTCAAAAAAGGTTTGTATGGGAGAATTCAGATCACTGGAGTCTGGGTTACAGACAGTCAATATACAATGAGTTTCAGTGTTCATTGACATTAATCTACTCTTTTTCACAAGCTGTAATTTTTCCATTTTTCTTCCTTCCACTTCTCAATCCCATTTTACAGGTGGAAATCATGTTCCATAATTCCTGAAAATATTAGATCAGTATTTGATAATCACAAGTTTCTATAGCCCGTATCTCAGTATCAGAGACACTCATTAATTCCCAGCTTTTCTGGATTCACTTGCAAGTAACTCTAGTACCATATTATTCCTGCCAGCCCTAGAATATGGGCAGTACCATAGGCCCACATATTATAGACCTGTCCTTCGGAAAGAGTTCTCTCTCTTTTACCATTAAGTTTTTACAGACATTGTATTTTCCAAAGAAAACAAATCAACCACAAACATGTTTAAAAACATGTTCTTCTCCAGCACCACTATACAAGGAGAGAAAAGACCATTTATGTAACTCCAAAAGCATAAATACCTTTTTTGGTGAGTTACAGTCATCAGCTAGGCCAAGGAAAACTTGCAAAGGGCAGATTCTCCTTCCCCTTCTAAAAGCGAGCACAGAGAGGTGTTAACTGTTGTCTAATTTAAGTCCTGACTACTAAACTCACATGTACTCCTGCAGGCATTTTAACTCCTTCTGATGGCAGGATTTCAATATATATATTATATATATATTCACTATTGACTCAGCTCTGCTCGTTCTGATGTTATCATTGTTAGTCTGAATGGAAGCAAAGTGCTGACATTGAAAAGCCCACATTTTGCTATATTTGCAGTCTGTCTTCCAGGATCGAGGCTGAAGATTAGTGTCTTTTGTCAAATACCCTATTGAACATTCTACTCCAACAGAGACTATTTCTGGCTCATTATCAATAATATTGTCAAGTCATTTTAAGACAAAAACAACTGTGGGACTCACCTCAATACAAGTATTTATTGAGTTTAAAAGTTAAGAGAGCAGAGAAAAAAGATTCACAGCATATAACCTTGAAGGAGGATAAAATGACAGTGCCTCCAATTGAAGGGTTTAATTGTTTATTTGCCTTGAGGCTAGCAGGCAGGCAACTGAAAAAAAAACCCCAATTCTCTCATTTATGTATGCATATCAATAGAGAAAAGAAATCAGGATTTACTATTAAGGTGCTTTCCCTATCATAATTTAAGAGAGAAATAGTGAAGACTGAGACTCTCCTCACCTTTTAAAGCCTTCCTTATAAAAGCAAAAGGAGATAAGTAAGATTTTGAAACAGATCCACAACCAGAATTAAGCTTTACCTACTTCAGCAAGACACCACAAGGCAAGTTAAAGAACCAGAATGGGAATGGTGCTTTTACTTTTAGCAAACATTGCTTATTGCTGTTAAGACCATAATGCAGGAAAAGACAGAAGGGGAGAGAAAAATCAACATCCTTCCTTCAGTAACAATTCTCTCTATAATCAAGCTCTGTAGGACATCTGAGTGCAGAGTAGTAAATAGTAACTGCTACAGGTTCCACTGTTTTTGAGAATTACTCTCATGTTAACAGCACAGATTGATTTGCCATGTGGTGAATTAAGTAGAAAAGCAAAACCCAGCAAACTTTAGCTGATTAAACTATTCTTCCTCTAGAAAACCAAAGGAAGTGTAAATTCACAAGGGTAATTCCATAAAACTGGAGAAGCAGCAGTAATATGCTGCCAATACTTTTCAAAAGTGCATATATTTTTATCTAAGTAATTACCAGGTAATTACCAGGTAATTACTTAGATACTGTCAATATATGCTGAGTTTCCAGGAAAATATCACATACGAGCATTAACCTTCACGTTCATGGATCAGAGGAATATAGTAAATAATAGCACCAATATCTTTCACATAAATACTTTCAATCAAAGTACAGGTTTAGGGAAAAATGGGAATACGTTGCTCACATTTCAATTAGGATTTTAAGAAGCTTCTGACTTATGAGAAACTCTATGACAAAAGCATTAAGGGTGAAAATAAAGAGAAAAAAGAGAAAACCCTAACTAATAATTAGGAAGCTGTTAATAAAACAATTTTGACATAAGATGACACTAACAAATTAAATATAGAATAACTTGATATAAGGAGATAAAGTCACATGATTGCAATTTAAAATTATTTTGCTATGAAATCTCATGACAAAATTTGATGGTGGGGTAAAGCTTTATCTTTACTTTGCAAAATAATTCCAGAGATTCAGCTCCAGTGGAGTTCGTACTGCAGGCAGGTGGCCATTGCCAGCATTCAGGCAATGTGTTATTTAATCCCACTCAGAGCAGGTGTCATTGTTACAGTGCTTAATTTCTGGCAGCAGCTGACATGATCTGAGTGCTGGAACAGAATAGAGTTAGTAACAAGGGGACATGTTTGTAAATGTCCTTTCAGGCAAAAATGTGTGAGTGGGAGGGCATCTTAAAGAACAGAGTAGGTTACTTGAGTCAAAATAAAATGCAAATACTAGCTCATTGCTCAAGTTTACTGTGCAACCATGAGCTTACCGTCTGCAAGAGAGTTATAAATTCCTTTGAGAGAAGAAACAACATAGGAAAGGATGTATTTTAATTCTAACTAATGTCATTTGAATTTGCTTGTGATGGACAGGATGGATCTCACAGTAACATAACTCAGATGTACTAAATCTACCATGGAAACAATATCCTCTGACTTGGACTCCACTTCCTAGGGAAAAAGATTAGAAATGCCTGCAGCATGGCCATCTTAATGGAAGAGGTTGATCAGAAAGCGAAGCATTGGTAAAACATTTCTTGATAATCCTGTTAGTAAGTACGGAATGAATGCAGTTTTCTCCCATCTGGGTAAGATTTCTATAATAATTAAATTAGCTTATCATATGGATTTCATCTGACAAACAGATAAGATATATCTTTTAATTCCTCTGGGCTGGAAGATTGTATAAACGTGAAATTAATTATCTGCAGATTTCAAAAATGCAGATAGCTAAAACCTATGAGCAGAATAATGTGTTTTTACTTATGAACAATTTATTTGACATTAACTCTCTTTACATGAGGCACCAGTTATACACTGCATTTTTAGATTAAAAATGCTAATATTTTATACAGTGATAGCTGAGATCATCAAACATGTCTGACTGTACTATGGGCCAAAAAGGTCTCTTATGTACAATACTTTACTTTTGACATCACAGGCCTTTAAAAATACATTGTATAATTGATTTTCATTTTATCAGGCAGCTTCCTTTGTGATTTATCCCAAATGTAAAATATAAAACCAATATTATGTCTCATTAATAATCTTTTGAAAGGGAAAATACTTACATTTAATGAATTGTCTATTAAATATTCATGTTTGCTTTTAGAGGTTTATTGAAGAAACATTGCTTTGGCAAAGAAAAAGGCAATTTATTTTTTGTCTAACAGTTAATTTCACAAACGTAATAATCAATCAGACACCCAAAACATGCAGGCAGGCATACTGTATTTTTTGCATACAAATAACCTACAGGAACTGAATAAGCTGCTCATCATAGAATAATAGAGGTCATAGCATCATAGAATAATAGAGGTCAGAATGGACATCCAGAGGTCAGCTAGTCCAAACCTCTGTTCAAAGCAGGGAAAACTAGAATGGTTTGTGATGTCTTGAATATCTCCCTGGATGGAGACCTCACAACCTCTCTGAGCACCACAGCATCCCTGAACAGAAAGGCCACCACTGACATTCCAGGCATACACCGAAGCATTTACAGCAGCCGAGGTTCTGAGCACCTGCCTATGCTCCAACAAGATGAAGCTATTTGTTTGTTCAACTCTGTCTTCAGAGTCTTATTTCTCAGCTCATATAATCAAGGAAGACAAAAACTAGTTATACGAGTATTAACCTAGACTCCAACTCTTTTTCAGTGTCAACACTTTTCAGGATGCAGTGAAATGTCCTGTATCTCTCTGTTACTGTCTGTATACCTCTGTATTTGACAGTGTAATGCAAAACTCTTTCTAAAGACAGGTGTTAGTGAACTCACAAACCCACAGCTGAAGAGGAGCCTCCTCCAAATGACACTATCAGGAGAAAGGTTTTATTTTGGTCCACATGACATAATGAAGCCCTGAGGTCTTAGTCTGCTACACAACCACAACATGAGGAATTACAGTCAGAGATGTCATCCTAGTTGTAGAAGGAGTAGCAGGGTTTGTGCACGTGCATGTTACCATGACTAATTAGGTGGGATGCTATCCCATGCTGATGTGACTGTAATAGCTGCAATTCCGAGTTAATTCACTCAGCAACACTCTGGGACGGTCTCTACGCCATACCTGGTTGTGCAGGACACACATTTTGTTCTGCTCTGCAGGAAAGAAAAAGTCACAGAAGACCACTCTGACTGCAACTTCTCAGACTTAACACAGGTCCTTATTTTCCAGGAAAGGAAAGGAACCGGAGAAAACACAAGACCCAATTAAATGGAGGGGAAAGATGCATGTGGAGAATGTGAATCATTCACAACTCTACCAGTTATAGTTCTCCGTATACTCTGAGAGTCCGGATGACTCAAATGCCTGTTCCCTCAACTCACATCTCAGCTTTCTGTGCTTTGTTTACCTTGCTGCTAGGATTATTAAAACTGGAAAGAGTTTGAGGAGCTGTCTTCTGGTAATTCATTTCACATTGTTCAACTCAGTGCTACAAAACTCTTCTGCCTGGCTCGTTTGAAGGCAGAGGCACGAGCAAACCATTTTCTATTTCCTCTTCCCTATTATACAAATAGTTCTTATATTCCTTTAATAGATGGCCATAGTGAATTTCTGAGCAACAACACTCTGTAATCTTACTAAAGTTATTCAAGTGATCTAATGCATAGAAAGGATGTAAATAACAATTTTACAAGTGAAGTTGTCCTGTAAACCTTACAATGTATAAGGTAGAGCAGCCATCTCTCCAGATATGACACCATTTACTACATGAAAGGGAAGTGCTTTCCAAAGCAAAATACGATGGTGAGAATATATGTGAATACCACTCTTCAGCTCACAATTCTAATTAATGTAACTAGGCAGATTTACCTTTTTCTAACTCCCAAGCCATGCTCAGACTGTGAAAGACTTCCCACAAAAATTTAAACATGCAAAACATCAAGAGATAAAGCCATCTTACTGTGCTGGCTTCACCAATTCAGTTTCAGATTGACCATGAAAAGAAATGTTATGGTCCAGTACAGAGAGGAAATTCCTAATAATTGATGATCTATATGAGCTTTCATCTGTCTCTGCTCAGCTAAGCTCAAAGTAATTTAACTTCTCTATATAACTAGATCATCTGATATTAAAAAAAATACACATCAGAAACAGAAGAAACAAAAAAGTTTCTTAAGCAAAGGTAGTGTAAATAGAAATTAACTGGAGACAAGATGAAATTGAAATAATATCTCTAAACTAAGAAGGGAGAATAGTGCATCCTTTGTGCATCTCTGTACAAATCCTTTCATTTGCTAGATGTGCTCTAAAGGAAACAACATCAATATATGACAAGGGAGAATTATGATTTTGCTTTGGACTGTTCTAATTTTGTTGTGGTAAAACAATGTCCATACATGACACAATGTACTGATAAGGCAGACGCCTAAACACAAGCTCCACTACTGATCAATTATTGCTGTTCCCAGCGTGCTTATTGACATAAGGTGCTGGATGAAAACACCTTTTGTATGACACAGAAGAGCAAAGCAGTACCAGATGGAGCTCAGTATTTTAATGGTGCAGATAAATGTGATAGAGAACAAAGATGATTTGCTCTTCTAGTTCAGAGCTCTTACATGAAGATTTAATGAGAAGAATTACAGAAAACAAGCAAGCCTTCTTTTGCTTGAATGCCAACATCACTATCAGATGAGGTAACATTAGTTTTGAACTGACTGCATATCAGACAGCCTGAGGACTAGAGGAAAGCCAATGTCACTCCAGTCTCCAAAAAGGGCAAGAAGGAGGACTCAGGAAATTACAGGCCTGTCAGCCTCACCTTCATCCTTGAAAGACCTCCAGGTCATCTCTAAGCATGTGGAGAAAAAGAAGGTTATCAGGAGTAGTCAGCATGGCTTCATCAAGGGGAAACCATGCTTAACCAATCTGATAGCCTTCTATGGTGATGTGACTAGCTGGGCAAATGAGGGGAGAGAAGATGTTGTCTACATCGACTTCAGCAGGGTTTTTGACACCGTCTCCCATAATATCCTTGAAGGTAAGCTTAGGAAATGTGGGTTAGATGAGTGGACAGCGAGGTGAATTTAGAATTATCTGAACAATGGAGCTCAGAGGGTTGTGATCTGTGCTGTGCAGCTATCATAATAGCTAGTGGTATTCCCCAGGGGTCAGTACGGGGTCCAGTCTTGTTCAACATATTCATCAATGACCTGGATGAAGGGAAAGAGCGTACCCTCAGCATGTTTGGTGATGATACAAAACTGGGAGGAGTGGCTGACACACCAGAAGGCTGTGACGCCATTCAACGAGACCTGGGCAGTCTGGAGTGCTGGGCAAAGGGGAACCTAATGAAGTTCAACAAGGAAAGTGTAGAGTCCTGCACCTGCGGAGGAATAACCCCATGCACCAGTACAGGTTAGGGGCTGACCTGCTGGAAAGCAGCTCTGCAGAGGACCTGAAAGTCCTGCTGGACAAGTTAACCATAAGCCAGCAATGTTGTCCTCCCCTCTACTCTGCCCAAAGAGGCCACATCTGGAGTACTATGTCCAGTTCTGGGCTTCCCAGTTCAAGAGAGATGGGGAACTACTGGAGAGAGTCCAACAGAGGGCTACGAGGGTGATTAAGGGACAGGAACATCTCTCTCAGAAGGAAAGGCTGAGAGACCTGGTTCTATTTAGCCTGGAGAAGACCAAGTGGGGATCTTACAAATACTTAACACCTATCTAAGTGGCAGGTGTCAAGAGGATGGAGCCAGTATCTTTTCAGTGGTGCCCAGTGATAGGACAAACTGGAACACAGGAAGTTCTACCTGAACATGAGGAAAAACTTCTTTTCTGTAAAGGTGATGGAGGACTGGAACAGGCTGCCCAGAGAGGCTGAAGAGTCTCTTTCTCTGGAGACTTTCAAAACCCATCTGGAAGCATTCCTGTGCAACCTGCAATAGGCAAACCCACTTTGACAGGAGGGTTGGACTCACTGATCTTCAGACATCCCTTCCAACCCCCACCATTCTGTGAAATGAGGGGAAATTCCATTAGTGTTATATCACTAGACAATGGGGGAAAAAATGATCCCAATTGCAGAACACTTTCTCAACAAACCACCACTTAGGGAATTACAATTGTTCATACACTGTAGGCTGTAGTTCCTGTCAAATATTTAAAATACAACACCTAGCATGTCCAAGAAATGAAGTGTAGAAATATGCTTTGTATCATTTGATGCAATTTTACAGAGTCACTATAGTTCTGCTGCATGAACACACATACAGCCTCATGCACAACCTCTTTCAACTATCAGAGTGGTGAATCAGGGAATTAAAAGGTATTAAAATTGTATGGCACATGCCTAGCTACATTCTTGTTACTGAAAGCTGTGCAACCAAATTTTTATCATCACAGTAATACAACTGTTGGATTTCTTTCCTAAAATGACCTCGTTGCCCTACTGTCCACAACTGCCATATTGCTCTTCAGAGGAAAGAAAACTTTTTTAAAAATAATTTATTTCTGCAGAAAATTATTTTAAAGCAGCTCCCCCTCAACCTTTCTGTGCCTTATACACACATACAGACACACACTGACAAACTTCTCCCACTGATGTATTTGTTTCTTCCTCCAGAATCCCACCTCTCTCTTGCTTGCTTGACTCCTCCACATCAGTCAATGTCACTTTTCACTTACCAGGTTTCCTCACACAACCACAGAGGGCAACTAGTCCTACCCATCACTTTCTGACTGTATATGGTGTACCATGGAAGCATTTCCAATGTCACATCTCTGACAGTGATACTGTCTGGAATACAACAAATTACAGATATCTGTATTTTTCCAAACTTCAATTTGAACTGTAGGAACTTTGTATAAAATAAACATTTAAAAAATTCCACAGACTACTAAGAGAAGAAGAAAAAGGTAAAAAGAGGGGAAAAAAAAATATCGTGCTCTGTGCTTAAGGAAATGGCTTCTCATATGACATTCCAGTTCTGACAAGCACACTATAGTAGCACAGAAGTCAGAGATAGCGAGGACGCTGAAAGGTAAAAAAACGCAGAAGAGATGAACACACAAAATGTCACTGTTAACATCTAGAAGAGAAGTTAGCAAGAGAGGCCAGAGTAGGGTAAGGTATATGATGAGGAAAAAAATATCAAATTAAGACCTTATAAGGCTTAGATTCCCTGGTCCTTTATTTTGTATACAGTGGGACAAAGTCCAACCTGAGTTAGAAATATGTAAATCAATTAAAGAAAGATCAAAGTAGGAGAATAATAATGATTGAGAGGTTTGGGAAACCGGACCTAGAGGAAAAAAATGAAAGACAAGGAGATTCAAAATACAAAAGAAAATGCCAACTCTCCATGCTACTTCTGAATCAGGCAAGAAATAACAGGATTAAATTGTAGCAAAGGAGATTTAGCTCAGCTACATTAAAGAAAAAATAAAACTCAAGCTGAACAATACTGAAACTTTGGAGAGATCTGGGAAGGGAGGTTTCTGGTGTTGAGTAAAAGGTTGGATAAACAATTGGCAGGATGTAGTTGGCCTGCCCTTCGAGCTGAAGGGGGGACTCCTAGCCTCTTGAGACCCATCCCTACACACACATCCTCAGTCTCCTCTCTGACAATTTGCAAGAGATTCAAGGAGCTGTAAAACATGAAATCAAACATCCCTTATTTGCCACAGCTCACCTTCACTCTGCCCTGGATGATGTGATAATACAAGATCCAGGAAACAGAGTGTTTCGTCTTGAGAGACAATACACTAGTTAAAATAAGCACAGCATGAACCAAGTACTGCAAAAAGAAAATAGGGCGATTCAGAGAGAAAATAATGGTGTCATTTCCTTTTTGAAAGCCACAGATCTGGAAGACTGGTCCTATACTCAACACAACTATGCCTTGCATCTGGCTACTACAAGAAGCCATGAAAACTGTTGTTAGGACTGAATTAATACTTAGGGATTACATTGGCAAGGGCAATTCAAAGAAACTTCCAAAGAGGGATCAGGACAATGAAAAGCAGGGCTGAAAACTTACCATCAGTGTATTTGGCATAAATTCCTGTCAGTCTTACTAGGGGACATGATCTAGAAGAGAGATATGGAGATGTTTGAAAGAGGATGGGGGGTTCAAAACTGGGGAAAAGGCAGGCCTAAGAAGCAATCTCAAAATGCTCCACAGATCTAGTCCGTCCTGGAAGACTTGGAGTAGAAGAAGCCAGACAGACAAGACTTCCTTGGTTCTCCCAATATGGCTGAGAGAGTGGCTCAACCAGGGAGAGCTTTAAGCATTAAGTAAGAGCTAAATGTTGGTTGCCATATTTTCTTCTTTAGTTGTGGCACCATATTTTTTTCTGAAATAAGACTTATTTACACATTAAACTTTTTTTGATGTTCATACTAACTTCAGGTGAATATGACCAAGACATAATACCGTCTCAAAGGCAACAGATGCAAATAACATGGGTCCATAGATACCATCAATCACCAGCCTAGGATCTCCAGGAGTTGCAATGTGGAGCTGTAAGGATCATGTGGTGATCTGACAGTGTCTAGAATAAAAGGAGAAGCTTTATATCATCTCTCACGTGGATCTTACTGCAATAAACTCTAGCAAAAAGGCACCAACAAAGAGCTAGTTCCTGACTTTGAAAAAACTAAACCTATCATTGAGCCTCCCTCCTGTGTTGCTTTCACCATACTAAAAATCAATCAATAAATAAAGAGTTCTTTGATAAAAATTAAGGATGATTCAGCCCAAAAAAAAAGAAAAAAAAAAAAAAAGGCATTCAAAGCATAAATGTCTCTAAATCCATCAATTTCATTGAAAGATAATTTTAGGATATTTTGAACAGTGTTTGTATGCAGCACTTGCTGTGTAATATACTATTTTACTTAAAATGAATTTGAGATCTTCAGGTTCTATAGGCTTCATGATTAAAATTAAGTGGTTATGGGCATTAGAAACATGTCTTCTCTTTGTTAAAGACATACACTTAGAACAATTCAATTTGCAGAATTACACAATGAAACAGATGAGTGCTTTCTGGATATTTGTAATAGCTTGTTGACAGTGCTCTGGGGATTTACTGGTGATAGGGAGAATGTCTGTCAGGCATTTAGAGAGAATATGCACCTTCTAGAAAATAAAAATTCTAGGTATTCAAGAAAACCAGAAACATATTCATGTACCCATGACAAATTTTTAGGATCTGGCTGTGGTAATCTCTGAACATGGGATCAGAAATGTAAGTGCAAGGAATCCATTCACTTCCATGCATATGCTGGTGAGAGATGAACCAAACTGTGGGCCTGGCGCTGTGTCTGTTGATCTAATTTTACTTTCCCATACTCACAGGAAGTAAAATGCCTGTGAAGTGAACTTGACTGCAAAGTCTGCTGACAGCTCATTTCTGCATCAGGAATTTAGTAACAACTTTAGGAAATGAGGCCTTCTTTTAAGTTACACAGTATCTGATGGAAAATTTCCTTGATGCCTTACAGGTAGTCTAGGAAATAAATTAAGAACAGAATCAGCAAATAAAAACTTTTGCTAGATAGGCATAGTTAGCCTTATATGAACATTTCTGTGATACCATTTAAGAGAGAAATGCACTGCTTAAACACCAAACTGGATAAATTAAATGAAAATTAAGTAAATTGAGTAAGATTTTTAAAAATGTGTAGGTAAACACATGAAAAATTCCATTTTGATTTAAGCTTAGATATTGTCCACCAAAAAATAGCATGTGTTGCTGTATTATTGGATTGTATAATCACCTCTACACGTTTTCTCTTCTTTTTTTTTTTTTTTTCTCTATTTTTTCTTTTGCAAAGCTAAGCCTTTCTATCAACTAGCATGACATTTTAATATCAGGCATTCATTTTTAATCTGTCTAAATTAAATGTTTTCACATTTTCAAAATGTTTCCCTCTTTCCTCAGCTAAAACCATTTCTGAGTCTAATCTATATTAATGGCTATTAATTCTTTGCCTTTCTCCTTCTATGCCTTCTGTTAAGTCACCCTCCATAAATGCAAAAGATTTGTTTTAAGATGTTAAGGGCTTGCATTGTATTTCTAAAGAGATTTGACACTCAGATTTTTATAGGAGGAGTTATACACTGCGAAAGGGTCTTTTCTTACTTGTCTGCCATGATTTAATGTGGATATGCCTTCACATCTTGATGCTAGCTTCCTCTTAATATTTTCTGACCATCACACTTCCCATCACCCTTCTTCCCCTCTTTCCCAAAACTCCAGTGTGCTTACTTTCTCCATATAATTTTTACATTGTGCCTTTTGGCTGGAACAATGCGTTAGTAAGATATATGAATTCTGTTTCCTTTCACAACATTGACAATAAACAAGCCAAGATGGAAATGCAAATTGGCATGGCAAGCACCCATCAATTCACAGTCAAAACAGCAAAGAACAGAAGACGTCAAATAATGGAAATTCTGCAGAAGCATTAATCTACTCCATAGCTTGAGGGGTCAGAACGGAACTTTACAATTGTCACACAATTCTGTTAACTGTTTCCTTCACACCCCACCAGTACTGGGGTTGATACTGCAATCCACAGACCTACTCATGTAAGTCCATATATATCACTTGGGCACAAGACAAACAAAACCTCTTGTCTTTAGTAGCTTATAGATATGGTGTGTACCATATATTTGACCCAGTCTCCCCTGCTGGCTACTGTCAAACTGCTGTATTTGTACCAAAATACTGTCACTGTCATTGCTCTAAGCCCACTGATCCTAAGTTGTCTGAAGGCTTATTAACAAGGAACCAAAATTACAGGTGTGATTCAGGGTAACTATGTTTAGATGCCTGCAATAGAGAGGAAAAAGGCACCTTCAGTGTACAATTCACTTGTTCTGTTTTCCTCAGATTGAAATGAACTGCTGCCCAGAAGGTCTTGTTCTTCTCCTGCCAGATATCTATGTTGCAAATAGCTACAGTCAATAAGATGATTCTTTTCTGTCAGGTTGCAGTACAGCCACCTTGCTTTCCCTGGATGCCTGTAAGCTTTCTCACCACCCACCCCAACTTTTGCAGTAGTGTGGACACATTACTTCCTACAGCTGCACCTTTGGATGGGGCTTTAGTTCACCACTTGGCTGTCTGGGACACATCACAGTGACAGCAATTCAGAACATCTCACAAGGCCTTGGCTGCCATTCATTTTCCCCATCCCACATTCATTCACAGAGAACACAGAGGGAAATACAGCTCTGCAAATAATAAATCCTCCCACTAGTATCCTTCACACTTTAAAAGGCCTCTAAATTTTGGTCAGTAGTTTCTGTATTTTATTACTTGAATTCTTCTCTCCTGTGAATTTCTTAAGATAATGATAAAATTCATAAATTTACACAAGACTGTTTACCTAGGATGTCTACATCCACTCAACTGCTGTTTCAGGACATGTGTTTAATCCAGTCCTGTCTCAGAAAGCCACAGTATCCCATAGCAATAGCACTCACAGTATAAGCTCAAGAACTCTGAAGATGAAGGGACAGGCTGTAATCCACACTGAACTGCAGATACAGAAGAAAAAAGCCGTGACCACACTGGCCTAGCACTGGTGTCAGATCTGCTTCAGAAAGATGACCTTCAGACATGCCTTTCCACCACAGCACTCCTATGATGGTAGGAAGCCTGAGCATCTCCACATTCCACAGAAAATGAGGTCACAGATCAGGTTATTAATTTATAAGGCACAGAAAGGCACAGAAGTGTAGGTGTGGAAAGACAAGATTCTGAGTGGAGAAGAGCATATATAGAGCAGTGCAGTAAAACTTTGAGTTACTGGAATTACTGGAGGTTAGGCGAATCCATACGAAAACTGCGTGTAACATCTGCCTTTCATTTAAGATAAATCTAGAAAAAAGCAAACATAAAAAATGAACAAGGCACATGGAAGTCCTGAGCAATATAGTCTTGATCTCACAGCCAACCCTGAGGTCTTTTTCAACATGAATTATGCTGTGATTCTATAAAAGGACAGGGACAGAGTCAGTTGGCACGAGGAAAGAGTGCTTTCTGTTTTGTTAACAAAGTTAAGAGACAGTGATTTCATCACCTACCCAATGGACATACACCAGAAGGGGAAAAATTCTAAAGAAATGGACCTACTAAAAAAAAAAATGAAGCTAAGAAAAACCTTTATAGAGAGATCCTTGTGGCTTTGAGCCTATTGACAAGTGATCAATATTATGAGCAAATAAAGTATATTTCATGTGATCTTTCCAGTCTCCATGGAAAATTTATACATTCCTTTTTAACAAACTGGATTACAAAAACAATGAAAAAAAATGTCTTTTTTTTTTGCTTTTCACTCCCTAGTAAAAATAACATGAAAGATATTGAACCGGAGCATGCTTGGTGTTACTTGCTGAAGGGGTTTTCATACCTAATCTCTACACTCATGAAGAATAACTCCAAAGGTGCTAAATCCTTTTCAGACCATCAAATCGAAGTCTATACCCAAAATTATCTTATATGCCTGCATTACTATCAAGTCAGAAAAGGAGATGAATGTAAACATGTGTAAAGAGCTTTCTCCTAGAAAAAGGTTAAGTTCTTTATAGCTTCCGCTTTGAAAAATTACATTACAGAACTTTATTGTTATTTATGTTTGGTAATTGAATAAATCAGATTTTCACAGTTAGTGCTATCATGAGAATTAGTGTCTCATGGGCATTTTAAAGGGAATGACTGAATAAAAGATATTTTAGTAGATCGATTAAAAGGACTTTATACAATCTTCAGCACAAAAAAAAAAAAAAAAAAAGAAAAAAAAAAGAGAAGAATTTAAGAAGGGGAGAAAAATATATTCATTGGAATTTAGCAACCACCAGTGAAGCAAATAAACTTGATGATAGACTTCTTTCAGAAATAATTTCTGCTTCTGAAACTAAGCCAATTAAACTAAAAATGTGAAAAGAATACACTAAAATTAGATAGATGGGTTGTAACAGCTTATTATGGGAGATAATTTTCCAACCAGCCTAATTTTAAAACCTATCTAATACCTAAATTCAAGCCCTTGCATTTTTACATAAGGAAATTGTGTAAACTTACTGTTAGATATAACAGCCACAGAAAGATACAGTTTTTCAAAACAAGAGATTTATAAACTAATCTGAAAGGAGATTGTCAAATAAACACATTGGAAATGAAGAGGAAATGTCTTAAAATCTACCAGCCATTAAAAACAACATGATTTTTGCATGTTGCAAGAGAAAGCATAGTCATGGTCTCCAGATTTACATGTCTTTGATTTGTTCTTCTCCTATCTACATTTTCACTGTGGAGGCTTTCTTCTTTATGGGAAGCTTTGAATTTTAAAAAGGCATAAGAGATTGTTGTTAAAAAAAGTAAGTACAAAGTTCTTACATTAGTGCTTGACAGTGGAGACTTCAGAAAGGGGAGTCAATCTTATTTTTTAAAAATTGAAAGATCTATTTGGGTATATTAACAGAAACAACAAGGTGTATCTAAAAAAAGTAGCAAGTACAGCACCATGAAGACCTCCAAGAAGAAAGAAAAGGGGCTTACACCATTTTGTCTAAAAGGCACTTTTAGAGATTCTTTGAAAAGCTTTCATATAAGAATAAGAAAGATATTTGTGCACAGAAGAGAGTTTTGTAAAACAGATAAGACTTTAAACAGGGAGACATAACTAATGGGCTGACAGAGGTTTAAGTCAATGCAGCCATTTCAGGAGCATTTTTCCCCTCAGGTCAGGCTTTACTAAACTCAATTTACAATATCATTTAATTACCACTCAAACAGCAAGAAACAAATATGTAAATATGCAGTGGATAATTCTGCATTTAATTTGGGCCCAGAGAGCCATAAACTGAAACATTTTTTTAATAAATTCTGAACACTGAGGTAATTTGACTAGCTCTATTTACGAGGCTTTTACCAGAATTAAAGCACAGTTAATCCAAGGCACACAGCACTAATGCACCAGGCACTCCATTACCAAATTAACCTGGTATAACAAAGAAAGTAATCAGATGACAAGAGAGCCTGGAGACCTTGTGCAAAGAGTGGGTGAGAAAGGGAATTGTCCTTTCCAGACTCATGCTTCCCTCCTGGGACTACTTCCAGGAAGAGCAGCCCCACACCACTTCATGCTGCAGGGGAAGATGCAAATGTCCCCTAGACCAAGAAGGCACTGCAACCATTTCAAATCATTACTATTTGTTCACACATGTAATGCTGTAAATACAAAGCCATCTTTTCAAAACAAGTTCAACACTAAAATCATCAATGCAAGATGAGAACACAAAACATAGTGCTGGCAGTTCTATATAGTCTGTCTTTCTGTTCCCTACAAACAGCTCTAGATGTCTTCTCATTAAGCAAGAGCTATCATGGAGCATTGCAGCAAACCACTCATGTCACCTTTGTGCAACAAAAACTCTCACTGTGCATTAAGGGATTGCAGCCTTGTCTATTAAACTTCTTCCTGATGCCACTGGCAGGCAAACAGCATCTCAAAAATAATTGCAGTGTAAGACCAATTATTATAAAGTGAAAGGTGACTTTTGACATATAGGGTACATCTCATATGTAACCTTCATTGTCGTGAGTTTTTTTGGTTTTGCTTTTTGTTGTTGTTGGTTGTATGTTTGTGTTTTTATTTTATTTTATTTTATTTTATTTTATTTTATTTTATT
>JAAGNO010025663.1:62633-127763 GCA_033439905.1 Ceryle rudis | reverse complement strand
AACCAACCACCAACCAACCACCAACCAACCACCAACCAACCACCAACCAACCACCAACCAACCACCAACCAACCACCAACCAACCACCAACCAACCACCCCCCACACACAAAAGAAACCAAAAACCAAAACACCTCCCCAAAAAGAACCACAAAACCCACAACCAAAACCAAACAAACAGAAGACAAATGAAATGAAAAACAAAAACACAAAAAAAAAGCACAAAAAGCAAAACCAAAATACCCAACCAACCAAAAACCACAACAAACCCCCCACACACACTAAAACCAAACCAAAGGAACAAACAAAAACCCACAAAAATACAAGCAAAAACCCAAACAAACAAAAAACCCCATACAAAACAAACAAAGAAAACCTCCCAAAAACCCAAACACAACAGAAAACCAACCAAACAAAAAAGCCCACAAAATAAAGCAAAACAGAAACAAACAAACAAACCCGCCATAAATTAACAGCAAAAACAACCAGCCAACCAAAAAACCCAACCAAACTCAAAACCCAAGGCAAAGAGAGAGCACACCCCTTCATTTTTCGGAGGGTTCGCCACCCCTGGGGGCTCCGTGCCCCGGGGGAGGGGGGGGCTCAGGCCTGAGGGAGCGCGAGACGGGAGAGGTCCCGGCACCCCAGCACCGCCCGCCCCGGTGAGGCGAGGGGTGGGTGTGGTGTGTGGTGTTCCTTGGGGATTTATCCCGAAAGACGGCGAGGGAAATAAAAGGAGTTCGCCGCTATCGGGGTCTGGAGGGTTTGGCCTCAGTTATTCGACCGCTTCCCCCTCGTGGAAGATGTCTCTGGGGTCCACTGTCGTGGTGTTGAGCAGGGTAGATAGATACCCCTGGCCTTACGGTGAGATGAAGGCCGAGTCCTTTAAATGTCTTACATAACTTCACTTGCACTGTAAACAGACTCCGCTGCCCAGCAGCTCTCCAAGATTTCTCATTCACAATGTAAATATTGTTCCTAAAATACAGTGGAATGTGAACATAGAAAGCAGAGGCTGTGCACTGCGTTACCATACCTGCCAGTACAACGCTTGCATGGGACCCAGGTTGCACTCCTGTCGCAACACTGTCCCGAGAGCACAGTACCTAGTTAGAAAGAAAAAGGAGGTGGGATGAGTTTGGTAAGCCATGAGAAAAACTTTCCAAAACATCTGCGCAGAAGTCTCAGCACATTCTAATTACTACTTCATGTAGTCTTTAATGTGGCACAGATGCACAGTTACTGTAAATAACAGAGGAGTTGCACATTCCAGGCAAGTTAAGGTCGATTCCTATGTTCCTGTCAAAGTCCTGTCTTTAAAGTCCTGATCTGTCAAAACTTTATTGTCTGTCCAAGCTTTTGAGCTGTATGGACATGGCTGACTTCTTGCCATCTGGGTGATAGGTAGTGATGCTTCATGAATCTTCTTATCTCAGTAACTTTCAGTGTTCATAAATCACCCTTTTAAAAAGGGGGGGGGAATAAAAACCCCAAGCATTTTTGCTTGTGATTTGCTTTCTTAACTAAGGTCTCCCTTAAAGAAGAAGTTGCTGTGAGACGATACTGTTGATTGTGGAATTCAGTGGTTAACTTGGCCGCCTTAACTGCCCAACCACCCTTTCAAACACTTAACTGCTGTGGTTGGTCTGGTTATCGTCTTTTTGAAGGAATTATTTTATTGTATTGGTATGAATAGTGGTGCAAAATAGAACAAAGCCGTTACTGTATTTATAGCGCTTCTAGAGGTTTCAGTAATTCACATTTTATTAGCAATTGCTAACAGTTTCAATAAACTTGTAATGAAATGTTTGTTGCTTTTATAACAGCCCATGCAAAAAATCTAATTTCTTAAAACCAGTTATTTAAACACAGTTGTCAGTCTTAACCCCTGGATTTATTTGGGAATTTTTAAAACTTCTGGCTGAAAGTGAATTAATGTAATTTCTTAGCTTTTCCTGCAAGCTTTAACGATCCAGTCCCTTTTCCCTCTTTCTCGTAAGAACTGTTGAAGTTGGAAAAGAAAGCTCTATAATCCCATCTCCTGACAATTTGACACAGTAAATTCCAGCACTGTGACCTTATTGTCAGAGATTGGCTTGTGTTGTTAAAACTGTTACTAAATAAACTTGCCGCTGGCCTTTTGGGATATCTTTTTACTTCCCACATCATCTACTTGAACAAAATTATTAATACACTTCTCTACTGTAAGATTCTACCTTGTTCAGTCTTTTAGGTGATTCAACTAAATAAAACCCCATACATTTTTTGAGAATCAAAAGTTCACAGATTGACTTAAGCTGGCACCTACTTTTGCAAACATAGTTGCATGACAGGCATTGAGTGATGGATGGATTTATTTTTTCCAAAAACATAAGGAACAACCCAGAAAATACTGTCAGAAAATGTAACTGCTGATTTTTTAATTTCCTCTAACAGTTCTGCACAGTTTCACCACTGAGTTTGAACACCACCAAGCTTGCCCAGAGCCTGCAGAACAGTCTGATGTCCCCTGGCTATACTGAGCACAGATGTACGTGGCTAATCTTGTTGCACTAGGATGTGACTTGCTTTTGTGTCTATTTTATGTGCAAGCTTTCTCCTGACACTGGCCCATCATTTTCTATGTGACCATAAGTATTTTTTACAGTATTTTCCAGTGACTCAGTGTAAAAGGCTTGTTGTGTGTGCCAAGTTTGACTTCAAAATGGCTGAATAAATGGCTGAATTACAAAAGCTGCATGTGACCCAGGACATGAGTTGGTAGGACATAAGAGGAAATCTGCCAGAGGTATTGGGGTGGACACTGCAGCTGGGTACAAATGAATCATTTTATAGCTGCCTCCGAATCTTTCCTGCTGACCTTCTAGCTGCATCCATGGAAGCCTCCTTGCTCTTTCCTTACGCTGCCAGATTTTCCTTCCTGCTTGTTAGAAATTTTAGGGAAAGTTTGGAGTGTCCCTTTAACCTCGTCTTTTATAATTTGCTTTTCTGGATGTTTTTCCCCTCTGAGCAGCTCAGAGTGCCTTTAAGGCACAAAGGACTTGAGGCAGTTTCCATTCCAGTGGTGACTTGCTTTTCTAGGCAATGTTCTGTTCCTCCCAACATATGCAGTAGCCTGACTTGCTCTCCAGATGTGAACACTGTCAAGCTCTGCTTGAGTTCACCAGTTTCATTTGACTTTCTCAGAAGAAGGTTGTTGTGCCTTCAAGCACCTAGATACTCTGTTGACTTCCATCTTACTCACTTTTGGGCTGGAAGCGAAACCGAGTTCTCATCCTGACTAGCAACCCCAAGATTGTCTGTCTGGTGTGCATTGATACATCTGAGTTTTGCAGTTTTACTGAAACTGTCTTCCAAAAGAAGGTGCTCTCTTGTAGTAGCAGCAGCATCTTCTAAGGGCAGACTACATCCTCTACAGAGCCTTTCTCAGCTTCTGAAATGTTGACATCTTCTGGCCTTCACAGTTGGCAGAAATAGTTCTTATGCATTTTTCTAGTGTGTTGTGCAGGTTTTTCAAAGGCAACTGGAGCTACTGTCGCTCTTTGAAGAGAAGAGTTATGGGGAGGTGGCAGAATCAGATAAATCTTAAAGGTTTGGTTACTTCCCCTGTCTCCTTTCCAAGAAATGTGCTGCTCCCCTGCCAGGCTCTTAGGCCAGTTAGGCAGGGAGGCCAGTGATGCCACATTGCAGGTTAGAGGACCAGACACTTACTATGGAAATATGGACATGCTGGAACTTTCTGTTGTTCTGGCTTCACCTTTTTAGCCATTAGTGATTTGTAAAGAATTTATGCAGATTTTCTACTAGGCTAATGGCTATTTGCAGTTACCTCAGCACAATTAATGACCTCACTTAGCATTTCACATTTTTTCCAGCTATTTATTATATGTTGTCAATTTTGTTGTTTACATCTCAGGTACGGCCTCACATAAAACCTCTTCAAAAAATTATGGTACAAAATAAGGTTTGGAGTTGAGCAAACAGGCAGTGCAAGTGAAGAGCAGAGAAATCAGTGGGTGAGCAGAGGTTCTGGGGTAGGTTTTTCTTTTTTTTTTTTTTACTTTAAAGTTGAATTACAGGCTTTTATTTTCACAGGTAACCTGCAGTCTGTACTCAGAGCAGTAAGGTAACTTTGTAATAATTTCTCGGTTGTATAGGTATTATTGCATGTGTTCCAGAAGTGACATAATTTTGTCATTTAGCAAATCCCAGAGTCTGTCTTCCGGATGGAATGAGTGATTGCCATTATAAAGCTACCAGTGCTGCCTTTTAAATCAGTTCTACTAGTGTTGGAGCAAAGATGGCCAAACACTTTAAAAAAAAAAAAAAAATCCTGTGAGAAAAATAAGTAGTCTCTGCGATTGTGTTAATTGATTTTACTGTACATTAGATTTAGATTTCAGTTCTGTGGGTTTGGCTTTTGACTAGGGTCTTACATCATGCAGTTCTCTTGCATTCTTTCATAGTTGTGAATATTAAGCCTTCAGGAAGGGAAGAGCTCCACTGTAGCTGAATAGTTTTGCTTGGTGCAGGCAGTAATGGGACACTCCTTTATGCATTTCACAGCTTATTATCAATTTTTTTCTTTGTGAAATCTCTCCTCCTGGTTAATTAAATTTGCAAATATCTGGTCCACAGTTTTACCTCTGAAAATGTTGTTTTGGTGAGGATAAATATAGAAAGTCTGACCTACTTTTGTTTATATGTAAGATTAACTTACTTCTTGTTAGTATGTTTTCAAAGGTTTTATTTTAACTTCTCATCTCAAAGGCCTTTCTGTGGGCTGTAGCACTAAGCTGAAGAAAAAAATGTCAATTGAAGTTTTTTTTAAGGGAAGGAACTGCAGAAAGTCTGGTGAGGGAGGAATGGAGAGAGCAGGGAAAAATAGGTATGGTTGGTGTATGTGTCCATCTGACTCTGAAAGAACTTGTCTAAATATGATGCTTAGTTCTCCAAACTGGGCCTGATACTTGAAGAGAAAAATTCAAAAGCAAAAAAGCTCTTTTGGGGGAAAAGTTCAGTTTAATTATTGGTGGCTGGCGGAGTTTTGAGGCAGTATTTAAAATCCTGGGTGCCTTTGATAGGTTGTTTGTAGCCCAAGGCAGAATGTGAAGACTTGGCCACTCGCTCCTTTCCTTGTTAACCACACTGGAACTGGGGAAGAAACAGAGGATTTGCCAGCCACAGACCAGAGTTAAAGGACCACTCTGTAGCCAGCTGGCTAGCAAAGGGCTGCGCTGGAGACTGCCAGAACAGGAGGCAGAGTGGCTGTAGTGCTCGCTCCAGAAAGGTGTTCGTGAAAGATCTGTCATCAGTTTTATCTGTGCGATGGTCTGAACACAATCTCTGGTTTGTCCAGAAGTTCTCTGCAGTGGGAAATATATTATGCAAATAACACTTAAATATGAGCAATGGCAAAAAGGGAGAGTGTTCTTCATCTTTCTCAGGAAACCATCTCAGCTGTCCACATTCTGGGGCAGAAGTGTTTCTTGCAAAAACAGTAATCTCCTGCAATTTGCTTACTTGAAAGCTTTTTGGGATGGAGAACTAAGCCATAAAAGAAAAAGACTACTTAAAGAAATAGGGAAGCATAAAGCTAATAAAGCGGGATGGCAAAGGATTATGTATTTCAGTGGCAGCCACTCAAAGTAGATGTGGTTTGAAGAGTGTATTGGGCCGTTCGGAGTATTTTTTCATGTTAAAAATACTTCAGATAATTGGCTGATGCTCAAAGAGCAAGCTGATGATACTTTGGATTGCTTAAAAAATTCTGAGTAAGGAACGCTTAGGATTTTTCCCTCTGGATATATCTCATTTTATTCTGAAATTCCACCTTAAGTTCTTCTTTTTGAACCTCACAGTCACAGAACTAGTGTATGCAAGTAGATACTTCTGCAGGAAATTCTCCCCATCATGTGGAGAAGATATTTCATATCAGTGGATTATAAATCCTTAAGTAGCCTTCACCAAAAGCAGCTGTCCTCTTTTAGACTTCAGAATTTGTGAATAAATATAGGAGAAGGTGTTAGAAAATGAGCGCTATAAAGATGCTGAAAGTATTAAAATCATATTTTCTTAGGTTACAGAAATGAAAGTTTTCTCTTAGGCAGAATTTTGCCTTGTGTTTGTGTAAAGAAAAACATCTTACATGTTAATTAAAAAGCCCTGTAAGTGGATACTTGTTCTTTCTGTGAGTGAAACACACTCCTACAGTACAACCATTTCACGTTAGAGCTCTGTTTCTGCCAAAGGGAGTGTGAAACGTCTGTGATTTCACTGGGAGGTACAGTAATAGTCTTGGCATCTGTTCCTTAAGGATCTGCAGGCTGGAAGTGAGTGCAAGCAAAGCTGTCCCCTTCGGTGGGCCTCTTTTTTTCCTTTTTCCTCAAGCAGCTGGCGGAGTTTGCCTGTTCCTGCAGGATGAGTGTGAATTACCGCCACTCCGTGCCAGCAAACGGAACAGGCGCTTCTAAAGGTTGTACAACAGAAGAAAAATATTAAGGACAATGCATTGTAGCTACCTTTGCATGGGTTCCTGAGGAGGACTGAAACGTTGCTTTCAATTAAGAGCTGTTCTATAGACCCAAAGTGGAGCAGGCTTTCAGCGAGCAGTCAGGATGTGTGTGGTTTTGGTATGACATCGATCTGAGCACATGATGCTTGGTAAGTGCTGGAGCCTCCGTTATGATTCATTGGGGAGCAGCAGGGAAAACAATGTCTGTTTTTCAAGGGTTGGGGAAATTAATTTAAGGTTGGAATCATGTGTAATTTTGCTAAAATAAACCTGCCAGTAGCTCGAATACCTCTGTTAGAATGGTGATGGGTTTTCAAGAGTTGGGGAAATTAATTTAAGGTTGGAATTATGTATAATTTTGCTAAAATAAACCTGCCAGTAGCTCGAATACCTCTGTTAAAATGGTGATGGGGATGGCTGATGTAACAGCGTCCCACTGCCTGACATGTTCTCAGGGTCTCACTGATAGTAATTAGCTACTTGGGAAGCCAGTGGAGTTGCTCTGGCATCTTCACTGCTGAAGATGGAGTCCAGAGTTACGTACGCTGATTTTTAAGATACAGTGGAATCGGGGATGTTAAAGCTGTTTGGACAGCTGGATTTATTTGTAGTATATATTTTAAAGTTCTTTTTGAAGCATGGTCAGAAGTCCTTCTTTGTAATTTTCTGCCCTTGTATTTGAAATAAGAGATGCGTCTCTGTACTTGTTCCGTGCCTGTGGAAATTTTAAGCTAATTGGCTTCAGTGATATATAATTTATCTTCAAACACATGCAATTTTGAGTGCCCCTTCAAACAAAGCATCTAATATTGCAGCAAGAACGATTCCTCTCAATAATACTTGAAAAAAGTAACAAACTTTCAATTTCTAATACGAAGTTCTTTTTAAAGTTCTATTTTAAACTAAAATTATTTAACAATGTGAAATTGATGAATATAAATAATTTCACCTATAATTGTTTTCCAAGTGGAGTCAGCTATCTGTAGGATTTGCTGTTTATATTTAAATTGGAGGGGTGCAGAAGTGCTGGTACATTTTTCACAAGGGCAGAGCTATCATGTTACTGTTCTTCACAGGGCTGTACAATTTTCAGCTGGCCTCAGAAAAAACCATAGCATCTGCTGTAGAAGGAGAGGCTTCAGGTATTTTTCATTTTTTGCCAAGACTATATAGTTGAAGGTAGATGAATTGAGGAGTGGAGTATAAAATGTTCCCTGCCCGGAAGAGAAGTTGTTCTAATTTAGGAAGAGGGAATTATTTGCCTTCAGAAAGGGCTGGGTGTGGTCTGCTGAGATTGCCGAGAGAACTCAATTATTTGGGGTATCTTTAGGGAAGGTTCTGCCCACTGTGCTGTGCTTCCTGGCCTCAGATAGATCCCATTTCCCAGCTTCTTGGTCCCTTCTTCCAAAAATCTTAGCAGAAAAGTTATGTTGGTTTTGTTTGGTTTGTTGGGGTGGTTGTTACTGTGTTGCTTTTTGTTTTGTCGTTTGTGTGTGTGTGTGTTTTTTTGTTTATTTGTTTTGTTTGTTGTTTTGGGGGATTTTGTTTGGTTTTGCTTTGGCAGCAAAACACTAGTTCACCAATATTTAGGTCTGTGACTTTGTTTAAAGTGAGGATGAGTGAAATAGTTGCTGTTGTGTAAAATGGAAAATTTGTTTTGCTTGGGAGTTTCAGTAGATTTGGTCATCACTGGTCACTTGAGAGCCCCACTCCCCTCCCTTCCCCCCTGTAAATGTAGCACTAAGTTGTTGAGAACCTAGTTCTAAGAAAAAAAAAAAAAACCCAAGCAACTGGTGTAGCTACAATTTGTTTAATTTTACAAGTATTTTTGGTGGAGGAAACAAAGTTTTTCTTTTGCAAATCAGCTTGTGCTTATTGAAAGAAAATACAATCATTTTGAATAGGGATTACTTTTTTTCCTTTGAGGCAGTGAATAGCTACAGGAGCTGTGTGTGGTTTTGCAGCCTCCAAACAGTTACTTAAATTGTAGTAGATCAGCTAATATTTAGTCAAAAAGTAAGATTTTTGGCTTGCAGGCACCGAAGGTACTGCATTGCAGCAAGAAGGAGCCATCCCAGCACAGTGTTGCTTTTATCACTTGAACAATGATTTTAGCCGTGTCCTTTCATGTTACTATTTCCCAGGCTGTCTCATGGCTGTTGTCCAAGTACAAAAGCTGTCTGTAAAGGCACACTACTGATGAAGTTCCATGCTTGCTGCCGAAGGGGTGGTGAAGGATTAGGCTGTTGTGCTCAGTAGCTGTTTCAGTGCTGTAATTCAAGATGGGGCTACTGTACTTTAAATATAGAGCCTGTTGTGCTGCCGTTCAGTCACACATTTGCATCAGTCATTAGCTCAGAGCAATGCAATTCTAACCTCCCCTCTCTTCTGAATGCTGATACCGCAGAGTAGTCTTGTGAATTGAAATGGTACCAAAGCTGGCAAAAGCTGGAAAAGTAGCACTGTGAGAACGTTATTTCCTGGTGGTTCATCTGCTGCTTTATTGTGTCTAAATCTGGCCTGTAAAGGAGAATTTGAGAAAGACATGATTTTCGGAGCACATCTTGAACACCAGCTGTGAAACCTTCAAGGTTAGATTTTATGGTTGATTCTGCTAATCTGCAACTACTAATTTGTAATTAGTTAAAAGGGCCAAGGGATATGTGGGGGGTGAAGCGTGGGGGGGGGAGGGATTTGAGTGGTTACAGACTGTATTGTTATTCTGTCGGCTGTTGGGAAATTTGGCATAGTGATCGAGCTGTGTCCTGAGGTTCTCAAGTGATTAGTTGCCTGGTATCATGTTAACCCTAACTTATACTGGGATGAATGAGTTGAGTTTTGATTCAGGCAGCAACAGCAGATTTTTGTACAACCAAGTGACTCTTGAGCAAGCTGAAGAATCATAGAACGGTTCGGGTTGGAGGGGACCTTAAAGATCATCTTGTTCTAACCCCAGGGACACCTCCCACTAGACCAGGTTGCTCAAGGTCCTGTCCAGCCTGGTCTTGAACACTTCCAGTGATGGAGCATCCACAGCTTCCCTGGGCAACCTGTTCCAGTGTCTCACCACCCTCAGAGTGAAGAACTGCCTCCTAATTTCTAATCTAAATCTCCCCTCTTCCAGTTTGAAGCCATTATCCTTGATAGGATATGGGGTAATGGCTTCAAACTGGAAGAGGGGAGATAGACAATAGCAGTAAGGACTTCTGCTAACTTCAGCAAAGGTCCTGTTCCTGAACACAGCAGAGATCGGGACCCACATCACAAGAAAGATTACAGCATTTCTAGCTCTTACATGAGGAGCCACGAGGATGGCAAAGGTAGGGGAGCAGTTTTTAGTTGAAGAAGGTTACCCTGGAGAAAAAAGATTGTTGAACAGAGAGATCAACTCAGAGGTAGCGTTAGGATGATACGGAGGGAGCAATGGCTTTGTCTCCCTAATGCAAGAACTAGGGCAACAGCAGACTAGGCTATTAGATTTTAGGTTAAAAAGAAACAAAAAAGCCCTTGAAGAAAAGGTACTTAACAGAGCATGTAGTTTTAAGCTGTGTGAGTCCATTGCCATGGGATGCTGTCGAGACTGAAATTTTACGTGGTCTCCAAAGGGATTTAAACAAACTCTCTGTACCTCAGTGACCACCCTTGACTCTTGGGACAGGATTCCAGCAGAGCATCCCCTACCACACCCCGTGCTGGGGTGTTAGGTCAGAGTGTTTGGTTCGGGTGTTGGGTTGGTTCTCCCCATGGCAGCAAGAGGCTGCAGCACGGCTGTGTGCATGGCCAGCCTGCCCTGCTGAAGTGATGCATGTCTTGTGTGTGTGTGAACAGTGGGGAGAAGTGGTGCCAGAGGAGGAGTGTGAAAGCCAGTTACAACAAGTAATTGTTAGATAAATCTAAGTAATTATTTGATTTATAGAAACCTGCAGGTTTTTTTTCAAGAGCATTTTTGTTGATAAGCTTTAGGGTTCCTTGTTTCCCTCTTTGGCAGGGCTTCCCCCCACCTTCAGCTCTTGGCCTTCGTTTTCAGGAGACTTTCTCAGATGTTGAAATAGGCAGTAGCTTCTTGGAGCTGTAACTTATTTCAATATTGAATACTCTTGATAGATCTTAATTACCAGTACTACAGGAAAAGTTAAGTTCTGCTCCATTTCTGTCTCTGCCTAATATTCATCAGAGCATTTTTAAAGATTGCTTCTGCATATTGATTTGCTATGATAAGCTTTAAAAAGTGGAGGGAAAACCCTTGGATTTCACTCGCTTATACCCAGCACAAATAAGACACTTCACTGATAGTTCAGGAATCATTTGAGGACAGAATACTATTTTCCATAGATTCAGCTTTCTCCTCGTTGTTACTTTAACTCGGTGCATTTAGAGAAGTATCTGAAGAAGTTCTAGGCTGAAGAAAGACACTGGCTGCCAGAGCTTACAGATGTAAATCATTGGCTTATCTTCACAGGGAGGTGGCTGGATAGACAGACCAGGGATGCCTCACTGAGGGATCCTGTACTCTCCTTGCAACCCACGCAGAATGCATTGCCTCGTCTTTCTTAAAGGGAGTGAATGTTGCCTATCTCGTTATACCCTGTAACAATAGTGAGTCCTTTGACTTGTTTTTTTTTCTTTTTCATTTGCGTATCAGAAACAAGACTGCCAATGGAGATTATCGGAAGGAGCACCGAGAGAGGAGTCGCAGCCCAATAGAGAGGGCTGCTGCCCCGACAATGAGCCTTCACGGCAATCACATGTATGCCTCAATCCCAAGCTTGACCATGGATCAACCTCTAGCACTGACCAAAAACAGCATGGATGCAACCCGAACAGTCAGCATCACACCCACACTGACTTCTGTGGAACGGCAGCAGGTAACTGGCTTCTAGGGTGACAAGAGAGCTCTGGGTGGTTGTAGGAATCCTTGCAGTGAGGCCTTCCCAGGTGTAAGCAGAATGTATTGTGAGTTACAGTAGGTAGGGGACACTTCTTCAAGCCAAGTGCATTTTTAAAAACGCACAATGAATGTCACAGCTCATTGTGTGTAACGTGTGTGATGTTCAAATATATCTGTCACAGGTTTCTTGGCCTTCCTGCTTTTTCTAATGCTTCGCAAAGCTTGCGAATGCACGTGTTTTAACTGGGGTCACAAAGCCTATGGCTGAGCGAAGCTCCAGTACCTGCCAGGCCACAACTGGTGCAGTTGGCAGATAAAGAGGGTATTCAGCTGTGCTCCTTCTGGCAGTCGATGCGTACTGATTGCCCTTCCCTCCATCCCAGCTCTCTCCTGCTGGGACTGCTAAAGAAGAGATGCAAGGCAGGGCAGAAAGGAGAATTTTGCATTGAATTTTCCAGGTGAAAGAAGCTGGAATGACCTTTGTTGGATTAGCCAGCCAAAACATTGCATTGTTCAGAGCAGTGTTGTCACTATTTCATGATGTTTTTCAAGTTTTCTACAGCAAAGTCATGATTTTTGATTATTTTCTATTTTTTTTCCCATATGCTGGATGTGGGTTGGTTTGATTTTTTAGCTGGTTGGTTGGTTTTTGCCTTTGCTATCTTGTACGTGGTTTCCTTCAGAACTGCTGAAGATTTCATAGGTTGAGATTTTTCATACGCAGTTTACAAAAGCTCCGTGTCACTGGAGCCAGGGACTTCACATCTGCTGCGTAGGTTTCTACGGCAGTTAGCAATGCACACTCATCTTACACTCTGCCACACCAAAGCACCCAGCTTTATATTGGCGTTGCTGATGCCTTGCATCATTTGGCGTGCAGATTGCAGTGTTATTGTTCTGTACAGAACGGCTCTGCTTCGCTCTTGGCGTCCAGCGATGACAGAGGAGGAAGGGACTGGCTTCCACTGACGACACTGGTGCCCTTTGATAGCACAACTGCTGTGTCTCAGCTTAGCAGCTCACACCACTGACACTCCTCTGTTCTGGCATGTTTGACTTGGGCTGATTCCTGTTGCCCGCTGCCAGATTTGTCTCTCTTTTGTTACCTTTGACATTTTGAGCTAGATTACAATCTATTTTCTTGGGAAAATAGGATGCTGAGGTAAGACCTTGCAAAGAGCACAAAGTAGAAATCATACAAAATAAAAAGTGCATAGAAAATAAGAAGCCCTAGTTTGATCATTTGTTGGTTTGTTTGAGGTTTTTTTAACCTTAACATGTTGAATGGGATTTCATCTTACTCTGTGGAAAAATATGCCTTGATATTTTAGCCAGTGTAGGGGGTTATTCAGCTGCTGCAGTCACTGTTACTCATCTTATCTCAATACTTCATTATAAGTACGTGTAGTCTGCTCGGTGCACCTGTACGCACAGAACCACACCTGGGTGTTCTGTAAGATGGACAGACTCTGATGGAGCGTGTCTAGAGAAGGGCAATGAAGCTGGTGAAGGAAGGGTCTAGAGCACAGATCTTGTTGTGACGTGGCCGAGGGACCTGGGCTTGTTCAGCCTGGAGAAGAGGAGGCTCGGGGGAGACCTTCTTGCTCTCGACAGCTCCCTGAAATGAGGTTGGAGTCAGGTGGGGCCAGTCTCTTCTCCCAAGGAACAAGTGATAGGACAAGAGGAAATGGCCTCAAGTTGTGCCAGGGGAGATTTAGGTTGGACCTGAGGAACAATTTCTTCCCCACAAGGGTTGTCAAGGCCTGGCCGAGGCTGCCCAGGGCAGTGGTGGAGTCCCCATCCCTGGAGGGGTGTCAAAGCTGTGGAGATGTGGTGCTGAGGGATGGGGTTTAGAAGTGACCTGACAGTGCTGGGTTAATAGTTGAAGTTGATGATCTTAAATGTCTCTTCCAACCAAAATGGTTCTGTGATACTGTGCCTTCCCCTGCCTCTCGCATCTCTCTCTCAGTGATTTTTGCCGGTGTGTTGCACAGATTTGTAAAACAGATAGGAAAATAAAACTGTGCTAATTGCAGCAGTTCTTTTAATTTTTTGGACACTTGCCCATTAACATGTATTGAGTATAGAAAAATGGACTCCTTGCATCATAAAATATACCAAAGATGCAAAGCCAAAATACTCCAGTACCCGGGTACTTTCCCTTCAGCCACCTGGAGAAGCTGGGAGGGGACTTTTCCTAAGGCCTTGTTTCCATGAAACATCGGCATAGTAATCAACTATACAAAGAGTATTTTAGGTTTACACTTTGTACAAAATATGCACTGTGGAATTGAGATGATGTGAACAGGCATTTTGGGAGGAATTTGCATGTGTTGAGAACGCAAAAGGCTGATGTTTATTAAGCAGTGCTAGAAAGGCAGATTCTTTACAACAGGAAACTACTTGAGGTCAAGAATTACTCGGGATCTCTTCATGTTTTACATCTTACGGGCTTTTTGTTTTGTGGCTGAAGTGTGGGATTAGGCTGGGAAAATTTAACTTCTGAATGAAAAATGGTAACCGGAAAACTTGATTAATCAAAACTAAGATGATAAATACCTGTAAAATTCATAAAGCTCTCCTGAGTCTTGGAATCACAAGGGTATGTGGCCACAGGATGAAACAGGTATTTAGCGTGTTGAGATTTATTTCTGCATATGTAACATCTGTGAAGTGGAAACAGTTGCTGTAAAAATCATTGCAATGCTTTTAATGATTTGTTTTTCTACTGCCCTTTTTACTGCATGGCTGCCTGCCACTTAAATAACTGAGAATCATTATAGAAATGCAACGTGGGTTTTTTTTTAATCGGACAAGTAGTAGCTGAACGTTCTGGGGCTTGATACACTTTACTGAATTGGACAGTTTATGGACTGTTTCACTGCTGGGGTTGGGTTCAGTGTTTGTACATCTCAAGTGATTATCCAGGGAAATGCTCCTTTTATGGCTTTTGGCCAGTTGCCGCAGTGAGTGACCATTTTCTTTTGCTCTCTCCTGGCAGAACCGTCCATCTGTAATCACCTGTGCTTCTGCCAACACCCGCAACTGCAACCTCTCCCACTGCCCCATCGCTCACAGTGGCTGTGGTTCCGCAGTGCCTGCCTACCGGAGACCCTCCAGCAGTAAGTGACGAGTCCTTGCTTCTAACAGCCCGAGAACGAAATCTTCTCACTAAGCTGAGCTGTGTAGGCACCAGTGTATTAACAGGAGTAACATGAGGTGAACCTCCAGACAGACCCCTCTGCATCTCCTGTCCGCCCAGAGATGCACTAGCACAGATCCTCTCAGCAGCCTTTCTAGACAGCAGTCCTGTGCCACAGGGGAAGTACCAGCTTAAGGAGACCAAGTGAGATGTTCTTTCGCCTTGTTTTGAAAAGTCACTTTAAAAAACAACAACCGCCCCACACAGACAGGTCATTATATTTATTTTGGTCTAACTGACGAACAGCAGACAGGGCCCACAGAGCCAGCCCTGCTCTTATTTTAGGAGCTGTAGTTTCTCTAGTTTTTCAGTTGGCAGTAGACTTCCATGACTCTGCTGCAGTCACAGAAAAAAAAAACCAAACCCTTCTCCTGCAGCTACAACCACTCTTCCAAAGCACACACCCTCCACCCCCCTGCATGGACACTACAAAATTTGGAGGGCAGCTGCTCTGGGAACCCTCTCAGGGAGCTGTAACGACCTTCTGCACAATTGGTACTTTTCAGGACATGTTTTCAAGCAGTGCTTGCTGGGGAGCCAGGAGGGTGTTCCTCTTCACTTTCCCTCACTGTAAGACCAGGGGATTACAGCCCTTGTGTGTCATCTTGTACACTTGCTTCAACACATGGTCCTTCCAAAAGTTCACGGCAGTGGGACTTCAGCCCCCAGAACATGTCACTGTAACAATACTGCTGTCACTTAGAGATGAACCTAAAACTCCACGGCAGGGTGGTGATAGTAATAATAATTATTAGTTGGTTTTTATTTTACAAAGATCAGTGTATTGTTGAAAACTAGAATTAGAAGCTGAGGCTGTACTTACGTGGACTTTGGAAGAGTGGGACACATTTTCAGAAGATAGTTGTCTGTTGTCGCTCAAAGATGTCTCTGTATGTGACACTTGTGTTTACTTTAGGATAAATCAAGCCCCTTCTGTGGCATGAAGGACAATGGCATGGCCCCTGCCAGTTTTAAGGGTTTTTTTTTGAAAGATAAAGCTCATTTGATCCACAAATACTGTTTCTAAACTGTGAACCTCTAAGTCACTCATACTTAGTTTGAGAATTCTTACTATTATTGTTCATTGTATTACTGTTACTGTTCAAAACCGGTCTTTCAAGGTTCTTTGTAATACTATTACAAAAGGATTTTATATGTATATTTTTATATAAAGCCACAATTATATAATAGTATTATTTTAATGCTTGTAGTACTGAGTGCAGAGGTAAGATTCACTGAGTTTTCTGCCTGGCTCCAAGCACAAGTATCTAACGTGAGGTGCAACCCTGAAATCAGCTTTTGGCATGCTGTAATTCGGAACGCCTCCTCACACCTGACTGGTAGCGGCAGCCTCGGGAGCTGATTTTAAAGAATGTTTTCTAGTTTTAATTCTATTTAAGCCTAGATGTAAGTTCTACGGGATTGTTTTGGGAGAGGGTTCCCATAGGATTGGTGCTGTAGCTGTAACTAGCCTGAGGGAGAAAACTAATTAAAGTGCTTACCTGCTGAACTTCACAGAAATGCAGTAATATTTAACTCCATTTAGTACTACTACTTTTCATCTTAACTCCTTTTGTCTTTGCCCCCCACCCCGTACACTGACAGTTCTGTGATGATGTAAGGAAGTCTCGCTTTGCGCTGAGATGATGGGAGAAGGGGGGTTCTGACTCCAGAGCTCGGTGCTGGGATCCTGCAGAGAACTAATGCATCTTGTGCCTCTTTCCCTGTGTAGCTACCACTGCCTGCGACCCAGTGGTGGAGGAGCATTTCCGCCGGAGCCTCGGCAAGAACTACAAGGAGCCTGAGCCAGTGGCAAACTCCGTGTCCATCACGGGATCAGTTGATGACCACTTTGCCAAAGCACTTGGGGATACGTGGCTTCAGATCAAAGCTGCGAAGGACGGAGTCTCCGGCAGTCCTGAGTCTGCCTCACGACGGGGCCAGTCTTCCCCTTCCTCTCACATGGTCAACCACAATCACTCGCCCTCGGTGGTCTCTTGAGGAAAGGACCCTTGCGCCTGGGGATCTGCATGGTTTGACTGAGCTTGGAACAGTGCTGACAGTAGTGATGGGGGAGGGAGATTAGTTTTTCCACACACATTTTTGTGTACTCACTTTTTCTTTGTAAAAGGGTGCCCTTAAAAATGATAGCAGGAACTATTTCATAACAATTCACACAATGTAGCATCCTTTTTTCCTGCCTCAATTACCAAAGAAACCTCTGATGCAAATCTGCTGCCCCTTAAAAAAAATAATGCACGCTAATCCACAAAAGCCATTACACTTAGTTGGTTGACCCAAACGCTTTTCGCTTTTATTAGCTTCTCGAGACTAGAATTTGTCTGGTTTGCTTACAGTGCTTTTTTTTTTTCGTTTGTTTGTTTGTTTGTTTTCCCTCTGTGAAGTAATTTTGTATGTATATACTTGAAAAGAACTGTCATGTATGATTTGCACTATTGGAGGAGGACTGAAGTTGCGTAGCAACTTTCTGGAAGATGCTAATATTTCGAGGGCAAACTGCTGAAAAAAAAAAAGGGTTTAAGAATGACATTTCTATCAGTTTGATATTTCTTAAAGCAAAGCAGCTTTGGAAGGGGAAGTCTCATACAGGTTATAGGTCTTTCTCTCTTTAGATTTCAGGTGCTTAGTGCTTGCAACTGGACTGCATCATTTACAGAACACGGGCATTTTTTCCTAAACACTGCAGTTTGTTAGAATAGAGCTGAGGTTGGAGGGTTCAATAGTGCTTAACGATGCATGTTTTATGAAAAATAGCTGGTATCTATTAATGTATAGACAGTAAGAATCATAATACTTATTAGCTTTTCTCCAGAATTAGTTTATTTTTGTCAGTAACAATCCTAGATATACTTACTGCTGGTACAGTTGTACTCTATGATGTTTGTATTTGACATTCACTTTAGTAGCAGCCAGCAAACGAGGACAGCCTCAGGACAGGCCTCCGGCGACGTCGTTTCGAGCCCCACGACGCGTGGTACAGGACGCTTTAGCTTTGTGTGTGACTGAGTCACTGTTCCTGTCTGCAGTGCTGTCTGCTGAACGGGAACGTGCTTCCCAACGCTAATCTGTGTAATCCACCCTTAACTAGCTGCAGAAACCGCTACCGTTACGTTATCTCGGCTGGACAACACATTGTTACAGTTTGTGAAATAGGATCTTTAGGGGTTTTTGGTTTTTTGTTTTTTTTTTAAGCTTCTCCATAAAGCTACGCCAAGTTGCAGCATACATTCCTCCAGTAGAGAAGAAACTTTATACAGGTATTACTGCATTTATTATCATTTGCTATATGAATAGCTACTAACTAGAGATTAGGCAGTAGAGGCAGGTGTAAAACCACGGCTCTGCTAGTACTAAGACCTTCTCTCCTTGTTAAGTGTAACTGCTCTCCCCCAAACATTCCATCTTCCCAGTACAGTTGCAACTAGGGCTTTTTTTTTTTTTTTTATACTGGGTTACCTGAAACGATTGGTTCAGGGTAGAAAGGTAGAATTAGTTGGAAGATGAACCACACGTGATGTATTATGGGCTATGTTACAGTATTGGGTCCATTGTGGCTTTTTTTTTTTTTTTTTTAAAGTTAAGCTATTTAATTTGGAAATGGTGCAGGGTAGAAAGAGATCGGGAGATTGGCTCTTACTCTTGTTAAGAAGGTGGCTGCTCAATTTTCACTTAAAAAAATTTAAAAAACAACACCTAAGCCCCCAGTTTCACACATTTCACTACCATCTTACTGGGTAGTCAACGCTTACTCGCTTTGGCATTCAGTACCCTACTCTCTGTAGGAAGATTGTTAAAAGAACACTTTTTTATATAGGTAACTTTAAGACCATCGTTACGCTGTGCGTAAAGAATGTACAGAGAAATTTGTAGGTATTTTTTGAGGAACAATTAATTTGTTAATGATATGTAGCTATTTAATTTTTCCCTTTCCTTTATTGTAATCATTCATAATTTTTTTTGTTTGGAGAAAAAAGTTGATCTTTTTTTTGTTGTAGATTTGTCTGTAATACAGTAAAAGTGCAGGAACACAGTTATTCTATGAGAACACTGCATTAGCATTAATAGCCACTAGTTTGTTATTGCTACAGGCTACTGAGCGTTGTTGTAACGGTAAAATACTAATAATACTGTAGATGGACTCTGTGGAAAATGTGACTCCTCTATTTCTTTGTAAACACAAAAGAGATAATGTTCTTAAAGGTAATGTTTTCAATTATAGCCGTTCTACAAGGTTACGTTTACTTATCTGCGATAGGTAAATGGATTTGAGGGCAATAAAGATTTAATGTACTATGTCCAGTACAACCTAGATTAGACACGCTGATGTCAGGAAAGCCAAAGGGGTGGGGGGGAGGTGTCAGGAAACTGAACTCACCATCCCATGAGGCGGTGAAGCCTCTTCACAGAGCCGGGTTATCTACAGTCCAGTCTGAAAGAGTCTCTCTGTGTTTGTAAATCTGTAATATACCATTCATTCTTCTGTGGCCTTGGTTCACCTGGAAGAAAAAAAAAAACAGGGTTGGCAGGCCATGTGTTGTGTTTTGTTTTTGTTTTGTTTTTTTTTCCCATTTGTTTGTGTTTTGGTTTTGTTTCTGGTTTTGTTTTTTGTTGGGTTTGTTTTTTTTTTTTTTTTTTTTTTTTTTACCTTAAAAGTTGCCTTAAAGAACAAAAAAGTGCTCTTAAATCACTTCTTCCTACATGCTCTTCTGTATGGCTCCGGGCAGGAGGACCAGGCTTCCTGCACACCAGGAGCAGAAGCAGGTGACTGGTCATGCCAGTTTTCCTTCGGAGGAGCCCCACCTCCTCTACACAGATACCCGGGGGAGCAGCCCGCTCAGTTCTAGGCTGGATCTGGGGAGTTTCCTCCTAAAATACCAGAGTTTGTCAAGAAACAATCCTTACAGAGACTGGGTTGCTGCCACAGCAGAGATGGCCAGAAGTGCCCCCAGCTCTGAGGACACCTCTGGCCCCTGGACACCCACTGGTAGCAGTGCCACCAAGCAGGTCACTGAGCATTTGCCCAGGGTTGGTGTCCACAGGGAGCCGAAGCAGCTGTTCCTGTTCCCAGCGTGGCTCCTGAACTGGTGCGGTGTTGGAGAACACCCGCTAGTCCAGGGGTTCTGTACGGCTGCCAAAATGACACTTGGCTTTATTTTTTTCATTTTATTTTGTCCTTCAGGTTTTCTCTAGTGAACACAAACTATTCGCTTAAGAGAACAGGGCTGGTTTCAGATGTAGGCACCTACAGGTTTGTGTTCAGGGTGAGCAGCATTTCAGCAGATTACTCGTGACGGGAGACATCCTTAAAAACAAGCGTTCTAATTACCTGACTTTGAGACAGTTCAGTGACCCAGGCAAGAGCCTTCAGAGGAATTTCCACACTGAGTGTAGTCATGGTGCCTCCACAATGAAAACAGGATCCCCTAAAAAAAAGATACAAAATTACTGTTAGATTACATACGGTTTGGAAACCAAAAGCGGGCATGACAGGCGTGTACCTTCTTAAAGTAACCCTCTCTCTTTCAGGGGTGTGGGAGATTCCACATCGAGAGTGATTAGTTTAACACACGTGAAGAACAGCCCCCTAAATACCTGCAGAAAGAAGCCTAACTAAAGGCTGTAAGTGCTGTTGGGAGGAGACCAACTACACCACCCCACCTCTCAGGCCTTTCTGCTGCTCGCTTGAAGGGAGCGGGTTTCCTTGTAGAAAAAAACGTCATCTCTCCAGCAACATTTTGGGGATGACAGGAAGGAGGACATGCAGCGTCGCTACCTTTCAGGTCAGGAGCTTAGAGCGTGGGCTGTTTGCTGCACAGTAAAAAGTAGTCTTCCCCTCCCCGTGATTTTTCTAACTGGCAGCAAGCACTAATTACAAAAGGGTGGCACCAGGGCCTAGAAAAACAGGCCTGTAGACCCATGTTCCATAAAATTAGTATTAAATCCTGTACTATGGATAATGGCTTAACCTTCTCTGTGAGCTAAATGAAAGGGAACTTCCAGCTCTTGCCTTTGTAATCAGCCCTACACACACATTATTTTTGCTAATGTAATTCAAACCTGAAGCTTAGTCTTAGAAACCAGACCTGACATCCCATATAGAGTTCGGCTCTTTCCGCGGTGCTCAGTGAGTACCCCCTGCTGAATACACCTCCTGTGTACTTTAACATTCTTTAGCTGTAAAAATGAACTTTATATACAACTATACAGAGGCTGGACAGACAGACAGGGAGCATTTGACATAACAGACCTGTGTACAGGTACACGGGCAGCGTGTCTGCATACCTGCAAAACCTGCACTCGCTGTCTCACTGGTAACCAAGCACTGGGCCCTTCCAGTGGCTGGCGCTTATCCCATAGGGCTGAAGGGACCCCGTTGTAGTGTTTATTCCCTTTAAATCCAGGCAAAGCAGCAAAAGGAGCTCATGGGCAGCACCGTGCTTGGTTTTGGTCCTGTCGGGTCTGTGCTGAATGCAGCTGACTGAACTCAGCTGGGCCACGGAGGCTCCTGCCACTGCTGCAGAGGACATGACAGGGACCGACTGCAGCAGCTCATAAAGCACCACCCACTGTCACTGAACTGTCAGGCTTCAAAACTGGCATGTGCACAAGGCTGGAAATTGTAACCAGTTCACCATCACAGACCAGAGCTGTGACTGCACCAGTTCAGCAGCTGCTGCTGAACTGTGGCTGCAGCCGGGCTTAATGCTTCCCAGGGGGGCACAGGGACTGCTGCAACACACACAAAACCAGCTGCACCTAGGAGGCCAAATCAGGCAAAGGAAAAGATGTAGAACTGCTGTGTTCGGCCTCATTCGGAAGCCTTCGTAGAACAGCAGAGTCAGGAGAACTTGCTGCTCACATGTTACAAACTACTGACGTGACAACAGCAGTGCTCCCCTGTGGCTGCATGACCCACGACCTCTCCAGTATCCAAACACTGCACTGAGATGTCACATTGGTTAACGCAATACCCGGGCAAAACACATCTGAGGGATTTCAGTTAATTGTGCAAGAGCTCTACTGGCCAGAGCTGGCACACTTCTGCTCGGCTGATGGGACCATTCACCACTATCTTTAGATACTTCTTGAAGAACAGTGACATAAGACACTAGTCTGCAGCTTCCTGATACACTGAAGCTTCCATTTCACCCAGTGAGGATGCAGCTCCAAGAACATTACGCACAGTCTCTCCAGCTCCCTCCCTTTAGGCAAACTGTTACTACACAGCTGGGTTATGTTGTGAGCTGGGGTACAACTTATCCCCCAAGGGCTCATGACAGAAAACACAACAGTTCAATAGCTCAAATACACCAATTCAGTAATTGTCCAACCTCTCCTTCAATGAGAACATTCTGCCCCTCTCTGTGGACCAGCGATCGCAAGTGCATTTCCCGAGTACAGGACAGCCAAGCTGGGTAATTTAATTGCTTATTTTCAACTGCAGCTACACACAGCTCCACAGCGGCTGCCTCTGTCTGCAAACCAAGCTCCCATTTCCCCTTGGTGCTCTCCTGTCACAGTGCACAAGGCAACAGCACTACACGTCTCCAGTGGTGCACGAGGAGAGCTCTTCAGAGAGAACGTCCACCTCCTGCAGCAGAAGCCTGCCCACGGCTTTTCCACCACACGAGGTCCTGGCAGGCTCTCGGAGGCCATGCTCCTCGCGAGTGACATTCAATACACATAACGGGGCTTTTTCTCCACTGGCAGACTTGGGTGGGTATTACTCACCTCTACATGTACAGCAAAACCAGGAACAGAACCACTTCAGCACGTGGCCTTCTCACTGGTGTTCAACCTTCAGTCTGAAAACCTTGACTGTAGTGAAGCTCCCAAGTGCATTCAAGCCTAATCCTGTCCAATCGCTGTCCCAGGGAGACACTGATACTGACCAGTCATTTCTGTAGAAAAGGTAAGAAGAGAGCAAGTCACTTCCTCCTTGATCTAAAGCCCCTGACACCACTTCTATCTCTAACTCTCTACTTTCAGATCTTCTCCAAGACATTTAATAGTTTACAGAAAACTCGGGTGTCTTAATAACGCCTTCAGCACAAGCTGAAAGCAAGCTGAAGAAGATGACAATGTCCAGTGTAGAAAAGCCACTGCAAAAACAGTGGTTAAACTGCAAGACAATAAATGAGACTCTAATTAAAACTCCAGGGACAAATCTGGTCCCGGTACACTTTATCTGACATAAAAATGGTTGAAGAAACACCCTGCAGCAGGGTGCTGCTGGGGAACCTCCCACAGAGCTCTGGAACTTTTTGTTTAAAAACTACAATTTGAATTCCTAAGTCTTTAGCCTTCCATGAAACAATTCCAATCAGGAGCTGCTCTACCTCAGCATTTGCCCATGGCTGCTCCAGACTAACTGGTGAGCTTGAGCGTCAAGTTTTCCTGCTTAATTCTGCTCACCAGATCTGATCATTTACAGAAACCCCCAGCCATGCAAAGGCCCAGATGACTGCCCAGAGCAGGACCCTCTGCAGGCCTGGGGGAAATAGCCCTGGCCAGGGTAAGGCACTTGGCCTCTTGATGACACGCTCAGTATTCCTGAATCCTCACATGATTTTCCCTCTCCACAGGAACACTAGTAATACTGACTTAAGAGACAGTTTTCACTGGGCCAGCGTGGCAGCGCTCACGAAAGCATCCAGATACGCCTCTGAGACTCCAGACACGGGTTGTGCTTCCCATGGACAACACATGTCTCAGAGAGGAACGAGCGCAGCACCTCTCCACATACACCCCCTGGAATTAGACCAATGTACACACCTGAAGAGAGACATAGTGGGATCAGCAGTGCCAGGGTGACTGTTCCAGTACAAGCTCCTCCTGTGCTGCTATGTCTTCCGGTGCTAGAAGTGGACAAGGCCATCCTGAAGGCAGCTGCCATCCCCACCTGACAACAGCATCCCTGAGGAACACGAAATAGGAAATTCTCATATTTTCCTTTGTGCCTCCACCAGGAGCCCAATTCATCAGCCAACAATGAGCCAGTTTGGGGGGTCATTACAGCAGCTAATTGCTGTAGCACTTGGGCATTTCTCCCCTGACTGACATGCCTCTCTGTTAAGAATGGTTGGCACGGATATTCAGCCTGACGTGCATTAATATTCTAACAGAGCTGGAATAAACACCATTTCTTTTTCTATAGGCTACGTTAAAATAATGACAAAGCAGTTACTGACTTCCAGTATGAGCACACTTCACTACATCCACATGAGACCCTTTCCACGTTTGGTTATTTTTTGGCTTGTAGACCAGCCAGTTCCACTGTTCGGTCTAATTTTACATTTTATTTTGCTATGCAGCAGCTTTCTTAAATGCCAAGGAGAACATCTGTCTTCTCTCTGTCACAAAGACGGACACAAAGGCATCTGCCAACACGAAGCTGTGTCAACCACATGCCTGCTACATTTAATGCTCAAAAAGCTGCTTATCTTAAAACGGTTTCCTTAGTTTGGGCAAATACTATGAACAGGGAATGCTTCTGACAGCACCCTGTTAGCCACAGTGGAATCACTGTTACTTTTTTAATCCCAGGAAAACACAAAGCTCAGGTCTCCTACTTCCCAAAATATTAAAATCATGCGGGTCTGTGGCTTGTGTGTTAAAATATAAGCATGATATACCACTGCACTTACATTAGTTCTAGTTGAAGTACAAAGATACATTAATTATTTTTTTTCAGAGGAAAAAAAAAGTTCTAGCCTAAACCTGAAAGCTTTGCTCTTCGCAGATCCACTATAGTACTGTAAACGTTTTGGGTTTCCTTTTTTTTTATAATGGAAAGAACTAACAATGCTTAGAGATTAAAGCACGGGCCTTTCCTTTTCCTTTTCCTTCCAAGAGACAAGCTCTTGGGCTGCCACTAAGGCTACAGAACATCTCAGACTGTGAACGTCCCCAGAAGGAAATGCACGTATTGGAGCAGCACCAGAGGCAACGCAGCACTGCCCTGGGTTTGCAGCAGCGGCAACAAAGTCCTTTTCTCTTACTTTCACTGACGCTGTTACTTAACTTGATGTTACTTTGACTCATCACACACTTTCTCATGGCATTAATAGTCGTTGACATTGTTCCAGCTACTGGAGCTCATTGTTCAGTTTTATGTACTGATATAAATACATCTATTTTGCAAACAAAACTAAACAGAACTGCAGAAGGTTAAGAAAACTTCAAATTAGGTTTTACCTCTTTTCACTCCTGCCACAGCAGGAAGTTGTGAAGGTCTTTCTGATCTTAATGGTAATCTTTTGTCACTCATTTGTACGTCCCTTCTTCCCAGCAGCTCTCATACCTCCGCCAGGAGTGTGAAAGTCAAGAAGAAGGGCAGTAATCTCTTCACCTGCGGGGCCAAGGAAGTGAAGTAACAACTGGAACCAGGACCCTATTTCTTCATAAGTACAGCAATAGGCTCATTTTGTCCCCAAAAACACAGGCCTGCCTATGTGCGTGATTTACCTCCTGCTTTGGGAAAGCCTCGATGATCTATCAGGACAACAGAATTAGCTACTCCAGAGGAAGATAATATGCAAGAGCAAACAAGATAGTCTCTTCAGTGTAATGAAGATGAGGCTGGATGAACACAGGCTAAGAACAGGGTTCAGAATGGTCAACCATAGAAACATCAATATAAACATGGGTCGTTTAGGTTGGAAAAGACCTTTAAGATCATCAACCATTAATTTAACCCTATCAAGTCCATTACTAAACCATGTCCCTCAGCACCACACCTCCATGGCTCTGAAACCCCTCCAGGGATGGGGACTCCACCACTGCCTTGGGCAGCCTGGGTCAGGCCTTCACAACCCTTGAGGGGAGGAAGTTGTTCCTCATGTCCAGCCTAAATGTCACCTCGCACAACTCGAGTCCGGTTTCTCATGTCCCATCGCTTATTCCTTGGTAGTAGGGACCAACCTTACCTGGCTCCAACCTCCTTTCAGAGAGTTGTCAAGAGCAAGAAGGTCTCCCCTGAGCCTCCTTTTCTCCAGGCTCAACAACCCCAGGTGCCTCAGCAACTTCTCACCAGACTTGTGCTCTAGACCCTTCCCCAGCTTTCTTGCCCTTCTCTGGACACGCTCCAGCCCCTCAATGTCCTTCTTGGACTGAGGGGCCCAAAACTGAACTCAGGATTCAAGGGCTGGCCTCATCAGTGATGAGTACGGGGCGATGATCCCTGCCCTAGTCCCACTGGCCACACCAGTGCTGACACAAGCCAGGATGCTGGTGGCCACCTGGGCACACTGCTGGCTCATCTTCAGCTGGATATTGACCAACACCCCCAGGGTCCTCTCCTGACGGGCACTTTCCAGCCACTCTTCCCCAAGAATGGAGTGCTGCAGGGGGTTGCTGTGATCCAACGGCAGGATCTGGCCCCCTTGGCCTTGTTGAACCTCATCCCGTAGGCCTCAGCCCATTGATCCAGTCTGTCCAGTCCCCTCTGTAGCGCCTCCTGACCCTCAAGCAGATCAACACTCCCACCAAACTTGTTATCATCTGCAAACTTACTGAGGGTGCCTCTATCTCCTCCTCCAGATCATTGATAAAGATGTTAAACAGAACTGGCTCCAGTACTGAGCACTGGGAATGCCACTTGTGACTGGCCAGCAACTAGGGTTAACTCCATTGTCCACCGCTCTCTGGGCACGGCATTCCAGCCAGTGTTTCACCCATCAGCGTGTACACCCATCCAAGCCATGAGCAGCTGGCTGTTTCACGGAAGTGCTCTGGGAAACAGTGCCAAAGGCTCTACTGGACTCCAGGTAGTCAACACCCACAGCCCAAATGCACTTCAACTTGTTAAGACTGCACTACAGATGTTGTCTAAAATATGGTATTTCCAAGATCTTTGTTTGGAACCACTCCTCTGCCATTTCATGCCTTGGCTAATTGAGCCTTCAGCTTCCCTCATCCTATACAACATGATGTCATTAGCCTAAACAAGTTTTCAGGTGGAAAAATGCAGAGAAACCCAAGTCCTGCAAAACCAGTGCCACACAGAGCATGGTGGGATTCTAGGGATCTTGTTTTAAAGATTTTCATGGCAAGAACAGATTTCCTCACAATACAAAATAATGACTGTTGTTGCCAGGCTTACAAATGCAATTGGTAATGTGAGTCAAGCTGGGACCTTTCAGGATGAAGCAAAATCAGCAGTAAAAAGTCAACTGGTGGCTCTGCTGACATGTCTGTAACTTCAGTGATTAATCCAACAAATAAACAATTTCTGCTTGGAAATACAGGAAAGAGGAGTGTGGGATTATCCTCCTGTTACAGCTGAGCTGGGGATGCAGTTTCGGTCCTACAAATTCTCACAGGAGATGTGAAAAATGCCCAGGCAAAGGCTGAGGATTAAACTCAAGAGCAGATCCACCCATAATAGATCATTGATGCAAGAGAAGCTAAGGAAGGCAAGAAGAAATATTCTCTTTACAAGAAAAGTTTGTTCCTTTTAACAGTTGCCCAATGACAGATCCCATCTTCTCTCCGCTCTGTTCTCCTGTGACACACTCCCAGCACAAATTATACACATTTTCCCCCAAGAGAAGTGTTAATGTTACCAGCCCAGCTAAATCTATCTCACAGATCAAAGCATGTCTACCCTCCCCTCATGTATCTTCTGCTGGCCGCTCACCTGCACAGAACACACAGCACTCGGGCAGAGCTCCAGAGTCCCCCCGCAACCCTTGGGCTGTGGGAAGCTCAAGTCCCTGGCCACGAAGTGCCTTGAGGCTGGCAAAAAAATAGAGTCACTTGCTAGCGACTACCAAAGTAAAATCACCCCAAGGCTCCAAAATCTGCAGCTGTAGAGACAGTTCTGTGAATTGGCTTTTTGTAGATTATAAAATAAAAGTTTCCCTTGAGCTATTAATAGCATAGAAATCTATACTCAGAATGCTGATCTCCAGAGCTCAACGAAAAGAAAACTGAAGAGCGTGTCCAATTTGATGAGCTGCCCAGAACGTCACAATTAATGCTGGTACGCTGAGGAAATACAGCATCACGGCTGCCAAATAACTGATCTTGCTACTAGAGAGTAGACAGGATTTGGGCTTTGGGACTTCATTACACTACTCCATAGCCGTTCAAAAAGTGGGTTTTGACATTTATAACATTAAGGAAAGGACACAGACCATTGCTTTTATATTACTTGTACAAATCTCAACTGATTTGTCAGATCTTTGCCCTGCACAGAACAAGATCCAAGTGTTCCAGTGATAGAAAGCTTTCCTGCCATGAAGTTGGTTTGGTTATAACTCACCTAACAGTTGCATGGTGGTAACACAGAGAGCTCACTACAACTGTGTTAGGTATTCATAGAACTCCCTGAAATCACCCTCTGAGAAAATATTTCACTTGAATTTTTCAAAGCAAAATTAAAATCAGATTACTATAAATAACTCCATTTGAAATTAATTCTGATCTTGAGCCATTTAGCTTCACATTTTCAAGCCTTTCTGCAGAGCCACAAAACAGATGGGTTCATTTTTAATTTAAAGAAAAAAGAAAACAGATTCTCTTGGCAATTGAAGGAACACAAAACAAAAAAAACAACCCAGTGCTGGGAGACCAGCAACAACATTTTGAGAGTTGACAAAGCTATAATCTACCCAACCAGTCAGACTGATGAAAGGTAAAGATTCTCTCCTCAGGAAACCCCCACTGCTTAGCTTTGCAGCCCTGATGTGGAAATTAGCTACGCTTGACCTCAAACCAAAACATTACAGGAACTTCCACAGAAGACGATGTTCAAGGATCACAGGAAACACCCATTAAGGTACAAGATCACGTCACGAAGCTTCCAGATGCGTATTTTTTTGTGCTTGTGGGAAGTCTGCTTAAGAAACTATATTGGTCTAATTCCTCTGTTAGGTAAAAATTAAGAGTGTTCCTCTCCTTCCTGAGAGTGCTAGAAAAGTTGGGTAACAAAAGCAATGTTTAATTTCTGCAACAGAGTGAAAGGAAGAAGTAGGAAGCTGGCTGGTAACCTACACTTTCTGTGATCTTTTGAAACCTTACAGCTAGAGCAACCCAAGAGGAAGCCCCAAATGAGAAGAAAATTGATGCTAAACCTCAGGAGAGCTTCCCATAGACAGACATGTCCTGACCAGAAAGAGGGATGTGCCAAGACCTGTCAATAGCAAAGGAACTGAAGCTCTTATGAGGAATGTAAGCCGTTCAAAGCCAATGGCAATACCTCTGATGGGAAAGCTCCCAAACCAGGGCATCCTTCATCCACTGCTCCTAAAGCCTCGAACAGGTAGCCAATTTCTTTAGAGCTGTCTCTCCTGTCTCTCTTCCAGGTTCCTCTCCTTCTGGCACTTCTGCTTTTCTTCTGCCCCTTCATATCTCCCATCTAAAATGGAAACAGTGGAGGAAAATAAAATATTAGCATGGTAGGACAAGAGACTTACAGGCGCTTTGTTACAACATGGATCAGGGGCAGTGGGCAATGATTTCAAAGGATTTCAGTTTAGTTCCTCTTCTCTCCCAATGAAAGTTTTGTACTTTTCTTTGGTAAAAAGTTTAACCGGGGAAAACAGCCAATGACTACATTGTGATAGTTCAGTAAAACACAAAAACATCGCTGGCACCACTACTTAACAAATTATAGGTTGTGGCAACTTATTTACACCTTGTACTTGGTTTCTGAACAGTTCTCTGTATTTGACTTGGGAAACGGACAAAAAAAATTATTTTATCTCCTCCTGCCTTCCCCCCAGAGTACAATTATATATAATATATGGTCAAATGAATCAAGAAATGATTGTTAATTTTAAAAAAAAAAAAACCAAACCAACAAAAAAACTCAAACCAACAAAAAAACCCCAAACCAACAAAAAAACCCCAAACCAACAAAAAAACCCAACAAATCCAATTCTTACTTGCTCTTTTCCTCTTAATTGTGTTCCATTCTTCTGTTCCATTCCCAAAGTCAGTGCACACCTTCCTTTTGGAAATGAATCCAAACCTTTGATTCCAGGGGACAGAAACTTCAAGTGGCACTGGAGGCCTTGGAGGGCACAGCCAACGTTATTTCTAGCCCAACGTTTTATTACCCCAATTTCCAAATGTGCTAATAACCCAGCATGGGCTGGAGTCCCACTGGGATCAGCACACACTGTGAAACAGTGATGCTTCCAGCAGTCTGACAGGTAACAAACAAATCTCAAAATGAGAAACTCGTTTTTAAAAGTGCACTTTACTAACATTTTCCTTTTCTGTATTTCTTTTCCACAAGAGTAACAAAGCTCTGTAGTGACTCCTCACTATTTTTAGCTGATTTGTTACACAAACCCCAATGCTCAGCCTGGTAAGCCTATTTTCCAGTATATACACAGGAGAAAAAGTAGAACTGAAACAGAAAGCATTTAAAACTTAACAACAGAATTATTTAATCCTCTTTTACACACAAAGTTTTTAAAATACACATGCTTAATGGAAGATTGTCTTTACATTCAAAATCAGACTCCTTTTAGAATTCCAAAACTGTTTAAGACATCACTGAAGTCTGGCTTAGAGCGTCCAAAGCTGGGCATCCAAAAACTGAGGCAAAGGAATTTCACTAAGCAGTTCCAAACCCCTTGTCCAGACAGGTGAAATTAAAAGGTATTAGTGGACGACGCTAGAGATGAGCTGTACCTGTACCATCTCCAACACTTGCCTTCTCCTGCTGCCTAGCTGACTACATCCAGATGGGCCTTGCTGTACGAGGCACCTACTCAGTAAAAGGGACTCTACCAAGCAAAGCCCAGACAGCTGGTGGAAGGTGGAGATGATGTGACTTTCTTTGGCTTCACTGGAGGTCTGTGGTACATTGTGTTCCACCTCCATCCATCTACCCATCTCTATGGCTATTACAGAGAAGACAAAGTTGCTTTAAATAAGCAGTGTTTTTAAAAATCACAATAATTACATTAATCTCCAAACTGTGAAAGCTGGAATGTAACATTTTGGCTTAAAAAAAATTTCGGAAGCCACAATAACCTACTATTACAGCAACAAAATAATTTATAAACAGTAATCTGGTCATACTTTGAAACAACATTCTGCTGCACGTCCAGTGACACTTAAATCACATTCTTTCCCAGGATCTCAGATCAACAGGTTTGTTGCTATTCTCTGTTCCTACATGGGTTTTGAGCATTGGGTATCTCAATGATATTTATCATAATTGCTCAAGAACATTTCCAAATCCTAACAACAGGAAGCTAAATTAAGTAACACATACCATCCCTGTTGGAAATTAACCCAGAATATCTCTGGCTGTGCACACATCGGTTGACTTGCTCCCCATCTCTCCCGTGCTACCCAGAGTGTGGTTACACAGAATCCCACCTTAAGTCTGTAATATTTGACTGCCGAAATCCTAACAAAATACAGTTAACATGTAACTGGAATGTCTTACCCCCAGATTTTGGAGAGCACTACTCACCTAAGTATACAGGGCAGCTGGAGAGAATGATCAAGCTATTCCCTACCAGTCAGCCGCTGCCCAGCATGGCTCATGGGGCAGAACATCTACAACTCACTTGTTCCTAATACTGCCCTAGAGAAAACCACAAATACTGTCTAACTGCATGCAAGAGCAAATGTTTTAATTAGGGGGAAAATATCCTTGTATCTCTGTGATGAAATAATTGTAATTTTATTACATTCTTACCATCTATGAACTCCAATTTAGCACCATCATTCCCAGCTTAGTACCAAAACCAATATCCAGCTATTGCTCTAACAGCCATTGGGTGGGACTTGAGTAACAGGTTTTCATAAAAAGCATCCATGACCCCTGCACAGGGGAAACTGAGAAAATGAAGGATCCAAAGGAAGCTGAACAGCAACTTTAGGAAGGTAGGATGAAATAATTCTTAAAAAAGAAAAGAAAATTATTAGAAAGAAGATAAAGAGATATAGAACCTTTTCTTTTTGGACTCTGGTTCAGTGCGTCATCTGAAAGATAACTTTAATTACATGATTCTTACCAGTGCCAAAGTTTGAGATGGATTGACATAATTGGAAGAAAGACCATTACCTATGGCAGTCACTGACATCACCTCTGCGAACAAACAGCCTTTCTTGGAGTTTTCCTTTAAGGTGCAACCATGATGGCCCTGCCTGCTCAGTCAGGACCCAAACAATCAAAGTGCAAAAGTCTGCACTAATCTCTGCAGAGCTCCAGACCTCCTACTATTTTAACAAAAGGAGAGCGATCCTTTGCTCATGACACTAATAAATAAATGCACCACTTTGATAGCCTTGCCGTGAGCACTAGGAATAAATGACCTAGACAGACATCCAACTTGTCACATTCCTTTGATGACAAGAATTCCTGACAAGGCTTTTAACAGCACTTTAACAGCAGTGACATCATGGAGGGTTCTGTCCAGGAGGGAGTTGCCGCTGCAGAGGCTGCCTGGCCCCCAAACCATGCCCGCCTGCTGCAGACTCTGCTCCCAGTGGCTTGGGAGACACTTGGCAAAGGGGCAAACTTCACTCCGTCTCCTCCTATTTCAGCCATGCATTCATAGAGCATTATCATTGAGAAGTCTCAGTTGCAGGAGAGGAAATGCTGAAGTCTACCAAGAATCTCCTGTGGTACACATAGACACCACTGAGAGCAGCAAGGGAGAGCCATCAGAACTGCCTGATAGAATGAAAACACAGAGTTCTTTTGTTCGCATTATTTCCAAATTAATAATGAAATCTTATATTCTCAGATCCTTTCCTTCCCCCTGCCCTCCCCAGATCAGGGGTGAATTAGGAATGCTTTATAACAACAGAACCTCTCCTAAGGCCTTATTTCATTCATAAACAGCTTGTGTAGAAATCTGGATCTCCTATTTTAAGGAAACTTCAACACTGGTGATTTCAAGGATTCCAAAGAATAAATCCCATACAGTGGGTGACTCACAATGGCATGGCTGCCTTAGAGAAACAAAACTCCCCATACCCTCCCCCTCATAAAAACAAAACAAAACAAAACAAAACAAAACAAAGCAAAGCTGCGAGTATTAAAAGAAAACCCAACTGTGCCTCTTTAGGAAACAGGCAATTCAAACAAGACTTGTCACTGATGTCATTTCATTTATACTTTGCCTGAGTCACAGGTTCCTGAGGAAGTGGTAACACCTACAGAATTACTGTATAAAAGTCAGACTCTGAAGCATGAGATGAAAATAAAGACACTTAAAGAAACCCCCCCCAAGCAAAGTGCTACCTACTTTATAGATTCACTCACCTCTTATATTAAGTTTGTCACTAGAAATTAAATTGCTTGTTCATCCCCATCCCTCCATCACCAGGGAGGCACTGAGCACTGGGGGTGAGAAAAAAGAGGCAGAGGGTGGGGGAGAACGCCAATTTACTAGCTGTCAAAAACTGGGGTTCAAGTATGTCCAGAAAAGGGCCAGACTTGGAACCTCCATGGCCCTTGTCTTTCTTCCAAGCCTATTGACATAATGTGCAAACAATTTTAGCAGCATTTCTTTGCACAGAAAGTCAAATTTGGTTTTGATTTAGATTGTCAAATCCTTCCAGCAGCGAGACGCCAATGTGCATGTGAAATGCAGCAGCCTCCTGCAGCGCTGCCTTGTGGGGATGCACCCACTGACATCCCCCCACCAAGACAACCACTGATGACCTCTGGAGCAACGAAACCTGAGTAACGACTCTCCTTTCTTATTTACTGAGTGCACGATAGGTTTTCACTGGCAAATCAAACAATGAATCATTCCACCGAGATCTTCCAGAAATCAAATCTCCTGGTGTCAGAAAGCAAACTGAAGTCACATACAAGCTGAAATATTTGGATGCTTGAAGGCTACAGAAGCAGCAATCCACAGCCAATGTCAGAACAGAAAGTAACTTTGTGGCAAAGAAGCGACAATGAGTAATTTTTTAAAAACTTGTGCTTTTGACCTGAAGCAGTACACCACTATATGTACGCTGCTTACATAAAATATTTTGTTAAGAAGGAATTTGAAATTTTAGCATTTAAAACGAAACACGCGTGTGCGCGTGGCCTTCAGCTCCAGAGGCAAAGTCCACTGTACTTTATATCAATGTCCTATATAAACATCTATTCAAAGACAAAGAGGAAACAGGTATTTAGACTACTATAGGAGATGGAAAGACAGCATGTACTCCATGCCAGCAAGGTAACAGAACATGTGTGTTTTTAGGACTCCTGACAGCCCTCTTTTTATCCCCAACCCTGAGAAAGCGACCGCAAGAAGCTACAACAGCAAGGGAGGACTGGCCTGACTGAACAGAAAGAACCGACTCTATTGCATCTGAGAAGTTCAGACAAAGAGCTGCTGGGTTCCGAAAAGCTTTTCAGAAAATGCCCTAAATAATTCCAATGGATTTGAAAAAAAGGTGGCTAAGTCACAACAGGCATTTAATGTCAATTTTTTGATGAGAACAATTAGAACTTGAAATTATATAGGGTTGGACTATTCATCTGCATCCTTATCTTGGGGTGAGATCATTTGAGATGGGAAATTAGGTGAAAAAATTGCTGCCCTAAGATACAGAATACCTGAAGATACTTAATATCATCACTCCTCAAGCTTATTGCTATTAATTCTTATGGCGGTAGCTTCGGTTTCCCTTCCATAGTGCCAATTTCCTTGGCCAGATCAAAATAATCGTTAAGTGATTCACCCAAAAGTCTTCGCTACAACCTGGACAAAGCACCCACCACTGGCTGGTGGCAGAATATGGATCACTGAATTTCAGCTACGGCACTTAAGAGAAAAGTGGCTACAAATGAGCCCAAGCCACAGCCTATTTTGGTTAACACTACATGACTTCAAACAATAGTCGACAATACTGCGACAAAACAATGGGTTGGAGTGAGAGAGCAGGTTCCCTGACCCGGGATAACTGGGAATAAAGAACACAGATACTCTTTGCCAAGTGCATATATCCAATTTCCATAGATTTTACAGTTGAGAAATTAAAGAAAAGTCTAGGTACTGTCTGTATCAGCCTAGGAGTAGTGCTGCAGGAAATGAAGGACTCCTGTGGTATGTCCATTTGTTTTGCTATCGTTCTGCTGGCTTTAAGGGCACCAAGACAATTTACACAGGACATAAAGTCCAATTTATTCCCCAACAACAGACTGTGACACAGGTGAAGGGGCTTTAAAAAGCAGACTGTGAAAGTGAGGAAGAGAGCAAGTGAGGACCTCAAAGAAGAAAACTCTCACACAGGATCTGAAGTTCCTCACTTTCATGAGTGTGGTACTACTATGTAACTCAAGACTTCAGCCCACACTGAAGGGATGATACTGAAGAAAAATTCTGGTCAGTAGAAGTGTGAAAGCAAAACAGAGGCTATCGTTTCATGAGCTTATATAACACTCAAGCACAAAAATGATGTCAACTGCTCTCCACTGACGTCTGTGGTCCTCTAACACTACTAAATGTCACCAGATGTGATACACAGGTGTCACAGTGAGAGACAGTGTTCTGTGAGATACAGTCCCAGCCACAGTGCCATATTAATGCCATCATATTTCTGTTAGCTAGTTTAGGAAGATGAGTAGGCTCCTCTGAGGCTTTTCATTCCCTCTTCCCAACAGACTTGGTTTATACCTCAAAAGCCATGGTAGCTGTTGGATTCTACAAAGAAAGTACGAGTTTGGGCTCTTCACTGATGCCTGGGAGGACATAGCAGCACGAAGAGAATTTAATTTCTACCTCCTTCAGGTAAAGGTAAGGTTTACCTTCTTCCATTAAACAGCAGTCACTGGAGCTGAGGACTGTGCTGAAATCCTGCTGTTAAGTGCCTACAAGACAGTAAATAAATGTGTTTATCTGTTAGTAGTATTTGAATGCACATTCATTCGAATGGATCCTCAAGATTTCTCACTCAGTAAATGCCTAGAAATTGAGTAAAAGCAAAATAAGAACAATTCTGGTCTGTGAGGAGAAAAAAAACAATGTTATAGTCAGACAACGGAAGTTATTCCAAGTCAAACTGAAGTGTTTCTGAACATCGGAGACATCTGGGAAGCATATGTACAGGAAACAGCTCAGCTTGAGAGAGTTGTATGTTACTGAAATTACAGAGGTAAGGAAACATTATATTAACCCTGAGTTTTGAACCTTTCGATCTCGTACACTTCTGCAGCTGAACAGACACTTTCAGTGTAAAGCCGCGATGTAGCTTCAACGGGATAAGCAGAGCTTCAGAGATTCAAAACAATTATTAAGGCTTATCAGATTGGAGAAAGATGTTTACTTTGCAAGTTTTAGATAACCAAACTGCAAAGAGACTTTTACATTCCACAGTCAGCAATTCCAAAAGATAACGCCGCGGATCATTCCCTTTAAACTACCCTAGTACTGACTCACGATTCAGGCTGGGCTATGGCATGGCTAACAGAATGGAAGTCACATGAGCTCAGAACCTAATTATGTACATTAACGAACTGCTTCAACATGGTAGGTTATCAATCTTAGTGTTCATTGCCTGACCATCAAAAGATCAGTTTCCTATGATTAATAATTTTTTAAAAAATATATTTCATTCATATATTTTTTTATATTGCAATGAAGTTAGCTAAACAAGACATTCCCTTAAGGCTACTTAAGAATGCACATAAATATAATTAATATGGTAGTTAAAATAAATAGAAACAATAACTATTTTAGACACTTGATGCAAACCTCAGCATGCTTCAATAAATCTTTTATGATCAAAATACGGGAGTTACAGATATCCTTGGTTTTAGGCAAGTCGGACATGACAGAACTTCTGATGTGGCTATGAGAGAAGCTATGAAATTATCTATACCAAATATTCAGAGGTTATGTTAAGGAAGGAACTAAAATAATTAGATTGACCAAATAATTTTCATAATATATATGGGAAATAAAGATTGCATGGCAGATAAAGGGATCTGCATTTTTTTCGAGTTAGCCCATAAGCCCCACAATATGAAGCTATAAAAGGGATTTCAAATATACTTGTAAAACCTATTCCGAGATACAAACCAATAGAATCACCTTCAATTTTGTTGTAATGTACTTCGATATTTTACAAATCCTTTTTTTCTTCAAGTTGTCTTTCCAACACAACAATTCTCAAACTACTACTTGTGCTCAGCCATAATCTCTGAAGCCCTTTCTGATGCTGCAAGAATTAAATAACTTAAAACCTAACCAAAACCAAAATCAGAATTGCTCTTTTTTAACACCTGTAAAGTGCTGCCCAAGTGCATCCAAGAATAGCAAAGCTCAAGAACCAATTTCTTATTTCAGTTAAGCGTTTCTCTATAAATTTTGACTGAATTAACGATCCAGCTGCCCCAAAGCAATTTTTATTATATAAGAGAGCCTCCTCTAAGTTTCAGGGGGCCCTAATCATGAATGATACCGATGCATTTTAGTCTTTCCTGTGTAAAAATAAATGAAACCACCTTTTTTTCCATTGCATGAAAATGATGACATATTTACAGAGAACAACAGCTCCATTGACACAGGTACTAGAAATATGCACTGTGAAACAGAAGCAATGTGGTGTAGGCAGTGGTGTAGGTTCTTACCTACTCCTGCTCTCCTTTAAAGATGCAGTTTAACTCCCGATAGCAGAATATTCTGAATCTTAACAATAAATTCTAACTAAAAGGCCACAAATCTTGGAAAGATGAAAAAAATACATTTAGACATGCTGCTTGGACATGTCCATTGACAAGCAAAAGAAAAATGGGGACAAATAAACAACCAACCTTTACTTAAGCAGCATATTTTATGCGTAAGCCACATTTATAAACTGAAGGGAAAAAGAAAAAAAAAAAAGACTTAAATATGACCACATTGCTTTAGTTATTTACATTAAAAAAAAAAAAAACAACCCAACAAAAAACCCCACAAACCACAAAACCAAAAATGGGGAGAGTTATATCCATAACAGACTGCTTTTCAGGTGAAGATATTAACATCAAGATGGGGATTATATTTGTTTGCATTTGTGGCAGTCAGAATGGGTAAGCAATCATTAAGTTGTCAAATAAGAGATAAAAGGCAGCACTGCAGTCCAAAGTAGGTCATCTTCAAGTGGTTTTCAGACTGTTTCATCATCACTCATGTCCCAGATCTGAAAAAAACAAACAAAACAAAACAAACAAAAACCCAAACAAACCACGCACACAAAACCACAAAAAACCAACCAACCAAACACAAACAAACAAACAAACAAAAACAACAACAAGGAAGTGTAATTTTAGTTTATGGAATTCAAACATACTTTCAATTATACCTTTATAAAATCAGTATTCCTATGTAAAAAGAGGAATAAACAGTATTTTATGGACTGTTGACTAGCACCAGTGGAGCTTTACATAAAATTCAGTACTTTTCTATTAACAACCTACACGCCATTCGTTATTTCTAACGTTGGGGGAACCTTTTAACACATCCTTTTTAGCATTTGTTCCTAACTCAGTTTGGTTATTTGCTATTTATTATCATTTACAGTAAACCATAGACCAAACCCCAGACATTCTGTTTTGGTTTCCTGACTCATTGGCATATTCTTAATGTGGATAACAACTTACAATAAATAGCATTTTTACTAAACACTCCAGGAGAATTTCAAGACATTCACGAAGAACTAATTGTTCTCCAGTACTTCATTTTGCACTCAAGTATTAGCTGTCATAACTAGCAGCACAGAGACAAGAAATATGAAAATTTGTACTTTCCTGCTGTCTAAAGAAATTGTAAAATCACAGAGACTTTTTTCTGCATTATGATATAATTGTACTTTTACTTTGCTTCTTGCCCTTGGTTCAGTGGGCGGTGGAAAAGAGTATTTTCACAGAACACAAAGGAACTTGGTATCCTCGTGAACATACTGAGTGTTACAAACCATACCAGTTACCAGAGAGCAGGACACACGATCTGAGAAAGAATCCAGGGACATGCAAGCAGAACTATTTTGGGGTGCAAGAACATAGTCTGACTATATACTGTAAGGTGGTTTGGTTTGGTTTTTATCCGGAGAAACATGGGTGCTCTTGAAATGCGTTTTATAATTTTCTGGAGGTTTAGCTCATGGCAAATACCCTCCTTCCACTTGTCAGGGCTTGCAGCAGCTTGGGATCAGGACTAAGACAGATACTCAGCTTTGAGTTGGATTTAATAATATCATAATATCGATTTTATAAAATATAAAACTTCATCTCTGACAAAGCATTTCAAACTTGGCTAAATGAGCAGCGGCACTGCTGGAGTAGTATGACAAGTCCTTTTGATTACAAGAACAAGAATGTAATTTCTGTGACATTCAGCACTCAAAACCAGAGAGTCCCTCACTGCAGATGACCCAAACAAAAATGAGCAGTATTGGTCCTTTGTCCCTGTGGAAAATGAAACTCAGGTCATTTGTCCAACACAGCATTTGAGTGCTGGCATAAAACAGCCTACAAAGTTATTCTCTCATTTTACACACTGACCAATAAAATACAGAGAAATACAGAACACAAACAGTTCTTTTGACTGTCGGTTCTTGAGGGCACAAAGCAGTATATTTTACAGATATATAGTGTCTAGGGCAACGAGGCAGTCAGTGTTCATGGTTACACTAACACATACATTAGAGTCAGACAAGTAACAAATACAAACCACCCCATTTCTAGGCTACAGCGAGTACTGACCTATAGCTTTAACAAACCCCTTCAAGACAAAAATGTAGTATTTCTGGAATTTGAAAACATTCTGAAAAAAAGCTCTTCAAATACAACCTCAGAAGACATATAAAATCAAACACTCCCGTGCAGTGTTACAAGTTGTGTAAAAAGAAAACTCTGAATGGCAAAATTTTCTCAATTCCTAGAAGCGTTGCAAAATGGTGGTGTAAATCCTTATGGAAAATACTGAAGGAACAGTTTGTTTACAAAAGGAAAAAAGAGTTTTCATCCTGCCCTAGATGAGCAGCTTGGAGCTTGCCAAGGCAAACACAAACGTCCAAGCTCACCAGTCAGGGTCAAGGATGTGGAAAATAAATACAGAAAACAAAAATCTTTAAATAGAGTTTATGGTATGATTCAAACTGGCAAAAAGCAAGAAATCCAAAGTTCAGACTGATAGTCCAGCTTTGTCTAGCACGCTCTAAGTCTTGAAAAGAAAACCCATAGATTCTAACCCTTACAAACACACCTCTCTCTCAAAGCAGCACAGTAAATACTTTTAAAAATACACTATGAGGTGATTCAAAGGTAAAAGTGAAAGAAGCCAACTGACAGCCCTAAAAACCTCTTCTTTATCTACTCAACAGACACACCGGGAGTGTAGCCAGCTCCTCTGCTCTGTGCTTTCCCATCAGCCGCCGGGATCTGAACAGTGGGGGTGAGAAGGCGAGGACGTTCACCGGCTTGTTTGTTTGTCTCTTACAGAGAAAGGCTGGTAGGGGTGCCAGCTTCCCATTAGTCATTTTGTGAGATGAAAAGCCTTCCACCGAGGAACTGTCTACCTCTTCCATAACCCCTGTAAGGCTCAGTGAGCCTTTTTGCTTTACATATCTAATGTGGAAAAAAAAAAAGTCTAATTGCTCTAACACCCCCCACACCACCACTGGCAGCTCCAGCAATGCTCTAATTTCTTGTTGTTGAAGCTAAAGGGAAGAAAGCAGTTCCCTGCACTTGGCCTTAATGGTCCAGGACAGGCAACCCACAGAGGGCCTTGAGGAACTTGAAAAGTAACTCTCCAAGCACCTCGGGGAGCCCACAGCAGCACCCGCTAGGTTATTTAGGAAATACAGTGCTCTTAACGAGAGGATGAAAGCGAAAAGAATGACAACTACATTCTCTCCTACATTAAGCACAACTCTTTTCTAGAAGGCTTTTAACAAAAGAATATTTGTAAAAAGACTGAGGTCCACAGGTATGTAGTCACTATGCAAACATCCTGGATTGAGAAGAATTATTTTTAGATGTTTGAAAGGAATGCTATTATTTTACATCCAGGAGAACAGACAGTTTTATAATGCAGTTTACACTTCATCAGACTATCAGGGCAGTCACAAGCAGAGGGTCACAGAATGGTTTGGGTTGGAAGGGAACTAAAAGATCATCTTGTTCCAACCCCCCTGCCATGGGCACGGACACCTCCTGCTAGACCAGGTCACTCAAAGCCCTGTCCAACCTGCCCTTAAGCACATCCAGGGAGGAAGCATCACACTGTGTGTTGAATCTTGCTAAGGTTTATAAAGAACAAAGTAGTAGCATCTTAATAAATGGCATGCAGTAGGGAGAGAAGAACGTGAAACAACAGGGATAAATTCAGTACAAATGTTAATAATTGCACATTAGCCTAAAGAAAACAAGCTACTTGGTATTGTGCAAAGGAAGCTGTGTTCAGCTACAACAGCTAAATTACAATACATCATAAGCTCTTAGGTAAGAGCAATACCCACTTTCAAGAAAAGACATTTAAACTACAGTGACTAGGAATATGCAAACTTCAGATGTTACTTTAAAACTGTGAAACTTTTAAGAGGAGAAATCACAAAATACAGAAAGCCATGAAGGGCAACATCTAAACTGTCACGACAGATATCCAAATATTTGGATATTAGATATCCAAACCAAGCTGGGAATCTTGATTTTGTTTTCACTTCTCTTCTGTCCTGCAGCACACCTGGGTGAGTCAAACTGAAACAGAGCTACGGGCAATGATGAGAGAAGTCATAAAATAGGAAGATAATAAACTATCTGTCAAACCCAACCCAGTCTGTACAAATCTGGACAGATTACCTTAATACACCTGTTTCTTCAAATACATGCTTCTATAGTCCAATTTCTTTGTAGAGGTTCTTAAATTTCAGATGCAAATTTCAGGATAAAAGAAAAATTCTCACACTTGTTTTCTTGAAATGACATCTGTCATATTCTTACACAATAGGAAGAATAGGGGGAAAAAACCCCTGTGTATTAACTTAAAGTGTTCACTGATTGATTTTACACAGTTCCAGATTGCACATTCAATAGAAATAAATATTTTTTTAGGAGTTCTGCTTTTCCTTCATACAACAGTAACACCTGGTACCTGAAATTTAACTTCCACAGCAATGGTTTCAAGACTGGTGTTCACCAGACTGAAGCAGGTAGTGACTTTGCATCATGGAATTTACATACGTAATTCAAATAGATAACTACTGTTTATCCTATAAATAAACTTGCAAGAATATAAATGTACCCTTTGGGGATTCTTAAAAGTTTCTTGCCAGCATGGATCCAGCAGGATTTGCCCCCAAAATGGCTGCCTAATGAAGAGAGACAAAACAAACAAACAACCCACACAGTACTATTTTCTACACACAACTAAGATAATTTTACATACACATGTACCAAAACATTCAGCTTGGAAAAACTTGGAATAGTTTTATTATGCAAACCACAGTATTTACCATGCTATCAATGCTCCAAATATGGTGAAGAGTAACTATAGGGTAAAATTCTAGAAGGGTAAGGGCTGGAACTCGGACATTGCATACATCAAACAGCACAGCCAAGTATCACATGAGAATATAGAATCAAAGGATCATAGAATTGTTTAGGTTGGAAGAGACCTTTAAGATCATCAAGTCCAATTGTTAACGCAGCACTGCCAGGTCACCATGAAACCATGTCCCTCAGCACCACATCGCCATGGCTTTGAAACCCCTCCAGGAATGGGGGCTTCACCACTGCCCTGGGCAGCCTCTTTCAGGCCCTGACAACTCTTGCAGGGAAGAAATTTTTTTTGTCATGTCAAACCTAAACCTGTCATGATGCAACCTGAGGCCATACCCTCTCATCCTATCGCTTGTTCCTTGGAAGAAAAGAAAGACTCCCACCTGGCTCCAACCTCCTTTCAGGGAGCTGTTAAGTGTGAGAAGGTCTCCCTTGAACCTTTTTTCCTCCCAGCTGAACAATCCCAGGTCCCTCAGCCGCTCCTCACCAGACTTGTGCTCTAGACCCTTCACCAGCTATGTTGCCCTTCTCTGGACACGCTCCAGCCCCTAAACGTCCTTCTTAGGGTAAGAGGCCCCAAACTGAACCCCATATTGGAGGTATGGCCTCACCAGTGCCGAGTACAGGGGCATAATTGCTTCCCTAGTCCTGCTGGCCACACTAGTGCTGATAAAAGTCAGGATGCTGGTGGCCTTCTTGGCAACAGAAATGAAATTGCAACTTGGAATTCATTTAATGCCTGCAAGTTCTAACATGCAACTTTTCAGACTTCATGGTACAGACTGAGGGATAATTATAAAGTTCATCACCCTCCTTTCATCATGAATACCTGATGCACAGTAAGCACCTACCCTTCATTTTAAATGAAACCCAAAACACTTGAAGAATTTTGCACATTCAACAATTCCTTCCCCATCCCCCTTTCCCACAGGAAAGGAAAAGCCAGAAATGACCAACCAACAAAAACAGTATTCTGCACAAAACTGAGCATTTAGCTTAGTTTAGGATTTCTACCTAGGTGCATGTCAGAGCCTGCACAGTGCACTCTATGGTAAAGGATTTTCTTTGCTCTCTAAGAAGCCAAGGGAACGCAGGTGAACAAGCATCCGCTCTTGCTCCCAGTGGCAAGAGCTATCCTACAACTGGGTCCCCACAACCGTCCATCCAGTCCACACCTTACTGCTCTTCTGCAACAGATTTCTGTTTCTGCAGCAGGATATAGATATATTTTTGTCAGAAGTGGCTGCTAGCTTTCTATAATTGATCGGTAGCTAAAATCAGTCTTGGCTATAATCTGAAGAATTAACTATCAGACGCTTGTTACTTCATTTGACACAAATTACAAATTTAAACACACACGAAAAGAAACTCACCTTAAAACCAAAAATCATAGCTGAGGATTATAAAAACTGCATGTTTTCTTCAAGCTGCTTTATTTAAATAGCAGGTAGAGAAAAATCAAATCATGGATAATTTTTCCAGATCCCTGCACTCAATGGTCATACTTTAGCTAGTTGATACAGCTGGCAAATTCCTGGCATCTCCAGTACCTCCACAAGTTCTTTTTTTTTTTGTATCTCTGACTTCACAGCCTTTCCTGTCTGGAATGGTTCACTGTCTTGCAATAAAATTATAAAGCACATCAGCTTCACTTTTTTTCAGCGATGCTCTACCTGACTGATGCTTGTTTTCCCTTCATAGCCTTTCCAAAATTCTGTATTTTCAGCCCATAGCAACTGTTTAAAAGGCCAAGTTTATGAGGCATTCTCATTTTGATCTCAGCCAACAGCAACCTTTATTCACCTGAGTTTCTCTTGTATGCCATTCTCTTGATTGCATGTATAACACTGCTCATGAGAGCTTTCTACTTTGACTGACCTATCTACATTTGAGCCATTACTGTGACACCTGGTCAATACACAAATTCTGCAGCCTCCTCAGCACATGGGCTTAGTTGGCTCCTTCACTTCAAACCAGTCCATTTTCTAAATATCTTGTAGAACTGGCATCTAAAGATTCCAAATACTTTGGAAGATTATTTTAGAACAAAAGTCAGAGTAAATAGCACAGAATGTATTTGGTTACATTGTTAACTTTTAGCTAAAAAGCCTTTTTCGTATCCTCTACATTCCAAACAGATATACCAATAGTAGCACTGAAAAGTAATTAGTCCCTTCTGGTTTTATAGCAGTTTTCCTAGTTATTCATCAGAATATTATACGAAAACTTTCATAAAAAGGATTTTTTTATATATGACTAACAGTTACTGAAACAATACAATAAAAGAAAAAAAAAAAGCATACTAGTGTTTTGTTTTGGTTTGGGTTTTTTTGTGTAAGATTGCCTCAGACCCATTTCCTTCCATTGTTTCTTGTTTTATTAGGGAAAAGGAAAAAAAAAAAAAAAGCAGAGAAGCAAGCAAACACAAAACCAATTTCTCTCACCAACTAAAAGTGCTTTGGAGCTGAAAAAGCCACTTTTTAGGGCACAGCACTTGACTCGTTGGAATGATGTATACCTAAGAGGATATTTTCTGTTACTAAGTTTTTTCCTCAGGCTCTTAAAAAACTGAAAACAAACAAGTATGAAAACAAACACCCCCACCCCCAAGCAGGTTTGATGATTGCCATTATCGTATTTTGTGGGGGATTTTAAACTTCATTTTACTATCAGGAAAAAAAAAAAAAAGGCAATTCTTCAAACAGAACGTGTGTTTGAATGAAGCCACAATTAATGTAAACAGTGTCACAGTAATGATTAGATCTGACAAACTCTTCAACTGAAATGAAAATGAAAACATTATAGTGTTTAAAAACTATGATCAAATTCTATCATCTTCCTCCTTTGATGTGCCCGGCTTTTACATTAAAAATAAAAGTATGTGTAAGTCTATACTCATTACATTTCTAAATCCTACAAAAAATCCTCAACATAGACATAAACACACATTGACTTTCAAGGGTGTGACAGCCTTGCGTGGGATCACACACATAAACGGATCTCTGAGTCATTAACACCATTTCGATGTCTGAGTCTATGTCACTCCAACTACACAGACTTTAGCTGTCTTGATGTAAATCATTAGTTCGCCATGTTCCACTACATCTTTTTAATCCACAGGTGATGCGTAACTGCTGCCTAAGACCTGAAAATGAGCTTTTAGGTCATAGAGAATAGAACGTTTGATAGTTACTGATTGCAGAAGAGAAGCAGTTTAACTACACAAGTTATTCAAATGATTTTCAGAAACAAACAATTCAGAAGCAACAAAGAGATTCTGAATTGTGACACTTAAGGTACATCTAATATGGGGTCACAGTATCACAGACTGAACTCGATTCAAGGATGCTTCTGGAAATGAGAGAATCAGAATGGTTTGGGTTGGAAGGGACCTTAAAGATCATCAGGTTCCAACCCTCCTGCCATGGGCAGGGACACCTCCCTCTAGACCAAGTTGCTCAAAGCCCCATCCAACGTGGTCTTGAACACATCCAGGGATGGAGCATCCACAGCTTCCCTGGGCAACTTCTGCCAGTGTCTCACCACCCTCAGAGTGAAGAACTTCTTAATTTCTAATCTAAATCTCCCCTCTCCCAGTCTGAAGATCTTACCCCTCACTCTATCACTACAAGCCCTTGGGAAAAGTCCTTCCACAGCTTTCTGACAAGGCCCCTTTAAGTACCAAAAGGCCACAAGAAGGTATACCCAGAGCCTTTTCTTCTCCAGGCTGAACAAGACAAAATCTTTCAGCCTGTCCTCACAGCAGAGGGGTTCCAGCCCTCAGATCATCTGCATGGCCTCCTCTGGCCCCACTCCAACAGGTCCATGTCCTTCTTGTGTTTGGGGCCCAAGAACTGGACACAGTGCTCTGCAGGGGGGAGGTGTCTCACGAGAGTGAAGCAGAGGGGCAGAATCCCCTCCCTTGGCCTAATGCCCATGCTTCTTTCGATGCAGCCCAGGATGCGATTTGCGATTTGCTGCACTCACACATTTTTGGCTCATGTTGAACTATGACAAAATAATTTTGTCCATTCCTTCACTCAAAGCAGGGCCAACTAGATCAGGTTGCTCAGGGTGTTGTCCAGATGAGTTTTAAACATTCCTGAGATTTCACAACCTCTCTAAGAATTCTGCCCCAGTGTTTTACTTTACCTTCAAACAGAATGTTAAATCCTCTCTTGAAATACAGCTCATCTTTGTCAGATTAGCCCCTGCCCACCACATATCAATAATCATTACCATCCTTACCGTGGTCCTTTATGGCATCTGCACGTGGTTGACAGAGCAACACCCTCCTGATAGGATCAGAAGACTCACTTCCTTTCAATCTTTTCAACAGCTTAAAGACACTAAGTTATAAAGGTACAGTTCTATTCACCTGATAAACCAGATAACCCTTATATTCAAAAGAAATTAAACCGTATGTGAAGCTGGCAAAAAATTTCATTATTTTAAGTAATTCTGAAATCAATAATATGGTTCCTTCTCAGATCAATTCCCATTATCAGAAAATAATATTTGGCAGAAAAAAAAAAACCTAACACGTTTCCTACATGCAGTTATGTCATCTTACATGCACATTTTGTACATATCTGTAGCCTAAACATATTTCCTCTAGTGCACTGTATGTAACACAGAAGTAACAGAAAACTTGAAAAGCTATCAAAATTCAAATTTGTTAAAATTTTGATTCATCCAGTTACTTCATCGTCTCATCACTGCTTCCATGGAGATACACATGGTGTATACACAACATTACTATCTTATAGAGAAGGCATCAAGAAGTTATGGAAAACATTCTCTTCTTATGCAGCAAGAATATTTTTCATATACTGAGAAACTAAAATAATTGCTGAAAACACCAGTAGAAATTAAATGAATAAAGGAAGATAGTTCCCTGTATTTTAATGTACAAATGATGCTGCAATAATCAGATTTATTTCACGTTATACAATTCAAAAACTTAAGAATCAAGAAATGCATTTGCCTTAAAGTCCTAAATGCCAGTTTCCCCCATGATCATTATTAAAAACTTACACGTCACTTTTCCTATTATGTTTATCAAATAGGATAAAAATAAATATTGCCCAGTAATTTGTAAGCATTGCTATAAAAGCACAACTACAAAAATATTTAGATATTAATGGTAAAGATGTTCTAGAAACACAATCAGCAGATCAAGTTTAGGGTTTAGTTCTACTAACTCCCTGTTGTTTCAAAAGAACAGAAAATGAATAAGACAAAGCCCAAGGTGCCTAAACACCAACACACCTCTCCAAGCACATTCTCACTCAGAGTATTTGCTGTGCTCATATATGACACAGCTTTCCACAGAAGCAGCCTTGGGTTCACTTAAAAACTTTATGTAGAGACTCAGGAAACAGGTCTGAAACTACATGTCCAACCCAGACTCAGCTGAAAACTTGTACAAGTGTCAGATTTATTTTTATAACCCTTCTATTAATATGGAAACAACTGAACAAACAAGAATTTTGATGATACTGTGCAGAGATTTTGTGCTCAGAGGGTCTTGCATGACCCATGGGATTCTTTTCAAAATTGCTTTTGATTTTGACCACAACATTTCAACATCTGTTGGACTAACAGATCATTTGCGAATACTTTTATTTCTCCTAGCTATCAAATCTGCTTATTTAATTCTCTCATTTTCCCTTTATTTATCCGTCCTGCCAGACCTGCTTTAACAAAGTGGATCTCCACTTGCTCTCCTGTTGGTTTATTCATTCCCAGAATGCAATAAGAAAGTGATGGTTTAACAACCGTCACCTGAAGGCAAGGGAACCTTATTTCAGTGTGGTGGCACAAAGCTGTTGAAAGATGGCATTGCATATGGCAAGTGATTTGTTCCAAAAATGATCCGAGGGCTGGAGCACCTCTGCTGTGAGGCCAGGCTGAGAGCGCTGGGGTTGTTCAGCTTGAAGAAGACAAGGCTCTGGGGAGACCTTATTACTGCGACAGGATATGGGGTGATGGTTTTACACTAGAAGAGGGGAGATTTAGGCTAGAGAGAAGGAAGAATTTTTTTATGCTGAGGGCGGTGAAACACTGGCCCACATTGCCCAGAGAGGTGGTAGATGCCCCATCCCCAAAAACATTCCAGGTCAGGTTGGATGGATCTCTGAGCAACCTGTTCTAGTTGCAGATGTCCCTGCTCACTGCAGGGGGTTGGACTAGATGGCATTTAAAGGTTCCTTTCAACCCAAACCATTCTATAATTCTGTAATTCCTTTGAGTACAGCAAATTATTCACCAATTCAAAATCAAACCCACTCTGTTGCACTTAATATTATTTGTAACGTAGTGCCCTGAAAAAGGAAAGAAATAAACACAGCCTCTCCCATATGTTCTAACCAGTATAAACCAACCTTTTTATTACAAGTATATTTAGTCCAGTCCTGCTTAGCAAAGCACTGTTATCATAGAATCATTCTGGTTGGAAGAGACCTTTAAGATCATAGAGTTATCCCCCAGCACTGCCAGGTCGCCATGAAACCACATCCCTCAGCACCACTGCCTTGGGCAGCCTGGGCCAGGCTTTGACAACCCTTGCCGGGAAGACATTTTTCCTCATGTCCAAACTAAACTGCCCCTGGCACAACTTGAGGCCATTTCCTCTTGTCCTATCACTTGTTCCTTGGGAGAAGAGACTGACCCCAGCTGGCTCCAACCTCATTTCAGCATTTCTATAGCATCACAGGATCACGGCGTATGCAGTATGCCATGCTATGGAGCTATGTAACGCAGAGAACACTGCAGATGTGCTAGAGCAAAAGCTTCCAATTGCTTATAAGCCAAAATGCTTGTTTTGGCTCAGAATGCCTCCCCCCTTGCCCCCCCATGAGATTACTTTGATCTTTTTGCCTCTTATATGTTTGCAATTACACTGAGTTTATGAGATCAACGCACACTGCAGAAAGAACACATTAATCCAACTGTGAGCAACAGACTGAGAAGCTACTTTTAAAAATTTGATTGCAGAGTAGCAAATATAGTAAGTACATTTTCAAAACAGGACTATAAACCAAGGCCATTAAATTAATTTTCCATAAAAATAATCTTAAAACAAGCAACAGATCTTGTGCCCTATGAAAACATACTTTATTTCTTTGAGGCACTATATTCACATTATCTAAAACATCCCATTATTTTCACTTCACCACATCATTGTCCCCCTGAAGAATGAACTGGAATATACTTCTAAGGTTGTTCTGCATAATTTTGAACAATTAGTGTGTTTTAACTCAAACAAAAAATCATAAAACCTGTCAGGGCCTGCGGGGATATCCTCCCCTGCTGCGGTTCCCAGCAGGTTCCACAATGCCACTGCCAACAGTGTGCAGTCAGGACATATCCCCCGAGAAAGGGACAGCAGCAGAAAGCTGATCTGCCACTGTATCAGGCTGTGCTCTTCCTCATGTGCCAAGAGAGGGCAGCTCCAGCAGCAGCTTGACAACGCTTTACGAGTGTCACCTTTTCAGACAATATTCAAAACCAATGTCATACTCTTTTATAAGTATTTAAGATCATATTGCACTTTAAAAATGGTTTTCTTTTCAGTAGTGAATAAAAGCACTGAATCACAGAGTAGTTTTGGTTTAGAAGGGTCCTCATCCAATCCCCTTGCTCTGGCAGGGTCACCCAGAGAAGGAGGCCCAGGATCACATTGTCCAGGTGGGTCTGGAATCTCTCCAGAGAAGACTCCACAACCTCTCTGGGCAGCCTGGGCCAGGCTCCGGCACCCTCACAGCAAATAAGTTTTTCCTCCTGTTCAGACAAAACCTCCTGGGTTCCAGTTTGTATCCATTGCCCCTTGTCCTGTCCCACCACTTAAATGAGACTGACCCCATCATGAGGATTCATTTTACTCCATTTATAAAGTTCTTCAGTTCCTTACAGAAATTAAAAGGAAGAGGTGATTATAGATATTGCACAGGGGAAAACCGAAGGCTCGATATAAACCAAAACACAAAAGGTACTCTTTAAATAATTGAAACATTAAGCTATTGTTTGCAGCTCCTCTTTTTAAACTGGAAAAAAGCAGCACTCTCACAACGTTAATTTGTTGTGTCATTATGTTAATGTTCATTTAAATTTTAATGGGTCTAAATTTGGGAAACATTAAGATTGTGTTGAACAATACAATGTGGGACTCGGGCAGGTAAATGATTTTAACCAGTATAAACACCGTACAAAAACTGTTTTGATCATTTCTTTACTTGGGCAACATATGATCCTGCTCCCTAAATATGGATCTTCTGCTGTATAAGCTGGTACACTTTTGCCACACAATGCTCACCAGTAAGCTGCATTCTGTCTTGCATGTATAATCACCTAATTCTTACCCATTCTGACATAACATCAGATTTTAATAACTTTTTTTGTCTCAATGGAATATTCTTATAAAATGCCAGTTCTGCATTCACCTATTGTGTAATGCTGAAGACCAAAAAAAATCCCCAAACAAACAAAAACATCAAACCACCCCACAAAAACCATCTGACACCAAGAATGGTTTTCCCAGGAGTATCATTTTTACAAAGCATCCTCACTGGGAGCTCAGAAAAGTGATACAATTTTGTATTTTCTGTAAAGCTGATCACATCACTTGGGTTAACCTTCTGAATGCCTGTTATTTTATCACAAAATTTATTGAAAAGCTCTTATTCTAATATTTCTCTTGTAATGTGATAAACAAATGAACTACTATTCTATTGAAACAATTCTTTCTCCTCATAAAGGTATATAAAAAAAAATAATTCTCTTGTAACTAAGAACTAATGTTGGTTTTGACTTCCTCCACATCAGAAATGGATGTTTTTCCCCAGTTTGTTTTTTATTATGGGTAACAGAAAATATTTTAAGGAGCTGAATCTGAATTAGAGTTGTATCGTACCCAGGCTGTGGTCTAAACCACTAAGAAAGTAACAGCTTGAGAGACAAGGAGTTTCAAAAGACAGCAATGATGCTTGGTTTCTTCATCATGGTAAGCAGGGACATGTTAGCTCAGCCCCACCATTCTTGCTTTTGAAATCCTCTCCTTTTTTTCTCCCCTCGGGAATTCAAACCATCCTGAATATTAGGGTCTGCCTTTCTTTGAGCTACACATTATGACAATTTTAAACAATATGATAAACATTTTTAACATAGTCCTATTTATCCAGAGGTCCTTGTTAAAGCCTGCAACACCTTATGCCTTAACTGTCCCTAGTTTTCTAGCGGAATGCTAGGATATTAAAAGTAGGAACTATTTTCTTTGTTGCCCCTCTGTACAAGATTTAGTGTAATGATCCACGGTCTAGTGTCATTGGAAAGATGAAGCAAACTTTTCCTTCATCTTCAAAGTGCATCTTAGCTGATGCTTATTTATTTTCAAGGCTTAACTGTTGGTGGGGGAGGTGGATAGCTAAGGGAAGGCAGGGATGGCATTTCTTTTTCATGCGTTGCTCAGCATGTACCATGGTGAAGTTCCACTTCCAGCTGAAAAAACTAGGTTGCAAAGTTTTAACCAAAGAATGTCTAATTATTTTAATAGAGAACAAATCTATACTTTTAGCAAATACATGCTTTATAATTCTTCGTCTGAAAGTCATGGAACCTTTTTCTAGTTCAAAAGGTTTCTGGAAGACTAAATGATTAGCTGCCATAGTCTGATGTAGTCATTTCCTGCTAATCTTGTATCCAAATATTGTTGCTCTGGGTGACTGGTGATGTAAGAAACTAGCTGTTCATGGAAACTTTTGTATTCCTTTGTCTTTGTAGTAATCCAGCTCAATTAAAATTTCAACAAAAAAAGTTCCATAACATTCACCCACAATACTGAGGAATTAAAAACAAAACAAAAACAAACCCCCAACCCATTAACAATCCTAAACCTTCCTAGGTTTGAATCTGTATGCTTCATTTTCTGTGGTGCTTTCTTTGAAGAGTGCTCAATACTTCAAATTCATTATCTTCAGAAAATATTTATAATGAACAAATAGATGTGAGACAGACAGGAGAGTAGAAAGCCTAAAGGAAACAGGTCCACCTCGGAGAAAAGACCATGTGTATCTGCTTTACCAGCTGAACTCAGCAGATAAAGGACAGTACAGCAGTTTTCTCCCCCTGGAAGCCGCACCTTCAGAGGCAGCCGGGAGTCCAATCACACACCTACAGGAACGTATCACTGGACCAATACACACAGTGAGAACCCTGTTCAGCATGATAAACTTCATCTTATTTCCCCCAGAGCTTTTATTAGCAACTTCTCTTCTCCTTGTTTAATTCAATAGCAAAAAGTTCCCCCTGACATCAGCTACACAACATCCATCCTCTGTTCCACTTGCATCCTGGTGGTATCACTCAAGAGCCTCTACATTAAAGCAAAATTCTTAGCAGAGATTCTCAGATTCTTTTTGTGAGTCATGATGACAGAAAAGCTGTTGTGGTCATGAATAAACACTGCTGGGCTTTCTTACGTTGCAAGGTTTGTTTTTTTGACTAGGTGAAGTTCTGCTTCCAGGGCATTAGAAAAAACTAGAAAAACCCAAAGATTAAGTGTTTTTATTTATGCAAAGATTAACATATTCCTTGAAAAGCTAGGGTTCTTGAGTACACCCTAAAATGAAGAGAACATGAACAGCTGAAATGTTTTTTGCACAAACTGAAAAACTCTTCTGCCAGTTAGGAACAAGCTGGAACTTGCATGGGGCCCTGCACACACTGGCAAACATCTTAATTGTTCAGAGCAGACAAAGTTGTTTAGTCATGTCTGCCAAAGTGGGAAGGATATTACAACATATCTCTGCAGTCTGTTTCCACGTAGGTCAATCAGTCCTTGAAGCTTGTTTTCAAAGCACTGTCCTCCAGGCAGACCACCACACAGTCGGGCACCATGGCACGGGTTGGCCATACACACCTGGCTACCAGACAAGTCACCTTTTGATAGAAGTTCACAAACAAGCAAACAAAGAAACCATCTCAGAGTTCTAGCAGACGTGCAGTGCCAACACACTCACACTAATGTCTATGAGGGATTTTGTAAGAGTCCAACTATGCCTCAGTGAAATTTCCAAACAAGCACATTCAAAGTTTCAGTGCCCGCTGAGGATAGCAAGAATTTATTTAAAACACACGAGGAACCACAGCATGGCAAATTGAACAGGCAGCAGCTGAGACTGGTAGATGAATTCAAATCAGTTTCTTCATTTATAAAAGGATGGGGTAGGTAGCAAATAATATCTTTGTAAGATATTTTAGCAAGTTCTCCATGTTCCAAAACAGACAAAAGCTGTTCAACTACAGAACATGCTGCGTGACACAAGATAGTCAGAAACAGTACTGAGGTGGATCTCGTGTAAATCAACTATATAAGGAGTAAGTGCAATTTTGTGCTCTACAATAGGCCATTGTTTTCCTTGTTTGGCAGTCCTACCTCAATTTTCAACACCCCCTCCCCCCTCGCTTTTACCCTCTGTCGCATTACTGGAAGAGTTTTAAGATGCATCTGTGCACTGATTATGAAATGATATGTAAAGTGTCAGCTCTGTAAAAAGCAGCTTCATGACCTCTTTAATGAGGCTCAATCTTGCTCCACAAGACTGTTACAGTCCAGACAGCCAGAAAAATATTATACAAATGAGCAGAAAACAATGTCTAGATTTCTTGTCCCATTAAACAACTGAGTAGGATTTGGTATTCACAAGGAAAGAAAAGACATAAAAGCTCAGGTTCAATAAAAAGAATGATGCATCTCCAGTGATATCTCTAAGCTACAGTCACGTTCTAGTCTGGGGTAGTGATAACATCAGGGACATTACCTTAGAAACACTTGCTGTTTGCTTTATTTAAAGCAGCCACTAGACTAGTACTTTTCCCACACCAAGGAAAACTGAAATCCATATGGAGACCACGTACAAAGCTGGGGAGGCACATCACATCATTTCATTTCAGGAGATATTTTTTTGAAATTACAGCATTGCTGCTAACAAGAAGAAAGAAGTCAAAAAAAACCCCCCAACAAATCATTCAAAAGGCACAAGTTCCAAGTTATTCCAGTTATAAAAGTTAATGCACAAAGATTAGAAGTACGTATCAGAGGTGATACAGTTATGTCCTTTGGCTTGTACAGTATGCTTACATTAATAAAGGTAACATGGTGGTGTCACCTTGATTTATAAGCCATATAAAAAATGCAAATTAGGTGAATCTCAATAATGGGCGGCATGTAAACTGATGAAATCAAGCAGCCACTAGATTGAGGAACAAACATATCTCACTTGGCTGATTATCAGTGACGGCACTATGAAAAATGAGTTAAAGGAGAGTTACTAGAAGTGTTTAATTGAAACCGAGTTAAAAAAGGTATTAACTGAGGTTCTAGTATCACTACAGACTGGAAGCATTTTGCAGTAAGAGAAATGTGTCAGAAAGCTGACAGTGGTGGTGATGAGAGTTCAAGAAAAGATATAAAGCAAAATGACTTTTAAGACAAGCTGAAAGTTAGGTCACAAGATGCATGGATCAGCTGACATCCAAAAGCTTACAGTGACTGACAATATAAAGGATAAAGATGTAGAATAAAAAAAAAAAAAATCCTTTAAAATTCTGTAAAAACCTGGACAAAGAAGACATGGTCTGTAGGGATACTGCCATATAGGGACTCAATAAAAGAGAAAACCCTGGACATGAAAAGATCTCGGTGCCACGCTAAGATAGAAAGTAGGCTTCAGGATTGATGATATATCTGCCTGAAGAATTATATTTTTTTCTTTGCAAGTGTCCAAACAATGATCCAGCCCAACTTCTTTAAGAAGCATGGAATAAAATGATTTTTGAAGTTTAAGAACCAAATGAAACATTACAGGTGTCTCCCAACAGCTCTGATCATAACAAATCATTTTTGCTTTTTAAGGATTGATGGCAATTAGCAAGTTGCCATCAAACAAGGTGGAACTCCACTGACTAAGTATGGACAGACCAGCAGTTGTCATGATGATAAATAAGTGCTTCAGAGCTGGTTACTGAAGTCATATTCCCAAGGGCTGCACAATAGGAATTCCAGCCTCCTTCTGAACCTAGTCCTTTCAAATTGCTTTGTCTGTTTTGGCCCTAGGCTGCTTATTAGAAATGATAAAAGTAGTTCTTTCATACTCAAAGCAAGACAGTTCGATTGCCAGTGTCAACATGACAAAGCGCTCATGGCTATAGGAGTGGGGGGAGGAAGCAAACACTGGGGAGGAGGGGGACATGAGAGCGAGCTCTGTAGTTAACACTAGGCAAGTAAGAACAGAATTTTTCACTCCAGGGGAAGCCCAGACTTATCCCACAGTATTTTTTCACTCTCTCCCTGTTGACTAGACTCTGTTGCTCTGGCAGTAAATACAAATCAAATTTATTATAATTATTCTTACAACATAAAGATGAAGAAATGTCCCTGGAAACAATTCTATGTCTTTGATACACATTCAGTGCCTATTTAATCAGTTTCCTATTTTTTCCAGAAATGGTGAAGAGAAACAGCCAACAAGGGAATAAAGTAAAATACTTCCTGGAGACAAAACCAAAATGCTGTGCTTTAGGCTGACCTACACATATAAGGTGAGGAGATTTTTCTCCCACAGAGTGAACAAATGTTCAGTTTTAGCAGTAGAATACTGGGTTTTTTGACTATATACTTATGAATTAGGGACAGACAGACATACAGCCCCAAGAGACTTTAGTGGCTTATCACAATACTGAAGAATATCTAAATTACACCCAAATAAAACTTTTCAAATATAATAATTAAAATCATCACCAAGATGGACTTAAGTGTTCATCAACAGCCAGGATAGAAGGTCTAAACAGTAACTTACTTCATCTTGAAGAATTATTCCACCACCTAAGAAGAAATATTTATGATAGGAGACACTATAAGGTCTGTAGAGAGTGAGTTTCAGAAGCTGCAAAATTCCCAGGGAGTTCACAACACTGCAATGCTAATTTGAATTTTTAAACATTTTGACTCATGTTGTCGTTAGTTTTTTATGAACAGAAAATACTCTAATGAATATAGTCAAAATACCCTCAAGAAAAATCCAGGTAACATTCAATGTGAAATTATACTATATATTTACACGATGTGTGTACAATTAAAGAACATGGCAAAAATTTTCTGTCATAGTACAAAGCCTGAAACAACACTATGAATACAAAGGGAGTTCAGTTAGCTTGTTGAGCCCTTTAAGATACCACATAGCATGCAGCAATCTCAAATTTGATTTGCGTTTATGTGCAGTAAGCTTTCACATCATTTATTTACAAACTCTTCTTTGGCAGTTTCAATTATTTTATTCCCTGGTGCTTCTCCTTTTTTGGACATCTGTTTTGTCACACATTTTGCCCCAAGGCAAATCAGCTGTCTTCACAAATGAAAAAAATTCCCTTCTCTGGCTCAAAGGAAAACAGTTTTTGTTTGTTTGTTTAACTAGAAAGAAAGCAGTCACCATACTTATAACCTGGGTCTTCGCACAAGTTCTCCCCACAAGTATCTGTAGACTTGGACTTGAAAATGCAAGAAAATAATCTTGTCTACCACAGGTTACTGAGTCTGCCCTAATACCTTTGCTAATATTATGCCTTCTTCTAAACATTCTGTAATAAAAATAAAGAGGCAATTTCTGAAGCTAATTTCTGTTATGCAAACAGTTTTCAATTAACCATACCAAGGTTTCTGTAAAAAATAAAAAACCCAAACCAAACTAAATCAAACCAGTAATGTTCTTATATCCTGTCTATCCCTTACACAGTCAGATGTTACCATTGGTTAGCTGAGACACCGTAGCCAATGTTGAGCACCAACTTCATTACTACCTCATAATGGTAGGCTCATCTTCACGTTCCTGCAGATATTGGACTGCCTTCAAAAGGCACTGTCCTACTCCCCTCTTGTGCACCGCATCTGGCCATCAAACAACTACACATGAACTGTCAGCAGAAAGTAAAATCATGAAAATTGCCATTACTTGTTAAGTATTTTCCTTCATTGCTCATTGGTATGAAATAACTATGTTGTAGTAGCACTCCGGGACTCCTGTCAGGATGTCATCATTTGCTAAGACACGTCCAAGCTAATCACAAATCTGTTTCTTGAGTTCAGGCTGTAGTCTACTGCCTCTGGATGGAATAACTGTACCTTATGAAGTCTCACTGCTGTTATCAGCAGTTCCTTCAGCCATCCACACAGAATATTCTGGACTATTTATTGATACATCTCTACATTCAAAAGTATTTTGAGTGGGGTACCAACCAATACAGTGTCAACTGTCTGCAATTTTCTTGTCAAGCCATGATTCTTAAATGGATAATTTCTCACAGATAACATATTATTAACTGAGATGTGAACAGTAACATGAAAGAGGAGGAATAATGATCTTCTAAATCAGTGCAACTAAAAAAACCTGGTGCACGGCTTGGAACAATGCAGGAAAATTATATTTAAACTAGAAATTCTAAATGGATATAGCTGCCATCACTGATTCAGAAAAGAAAGTGAGATACTCGAAGGGATAGGAGATGCAGAGAGAGTTGAAAGGAGGAAGTTAATAAAGAGCTGCATTTAAGCAGGTTTTTTTTCATTGCAAATTTTCAAGAAAATATATTACAGCCAATAGTCTTAAGACAGATGAGAAGCACCCGAACCCGTCTGGAATATTACAAGCAACCAGTTAACAACAAAACAGCTTTCATAAAATCATCCACCTCTTTCCATCAAACCATCATGAGCTCACATTCCTCTTTTAGGCTTGAACATTTAATTCTCTCCAATCATCTAATAAATGTAAACTCCAGCTGTAGCCTGGGTGAGATGTGGGCTTTGGCAGAGAAACCAGCCCCACAAGCTCTCTGCTTGCTGACTCTTGCCTACTGTTGCTTATTATCATGCTTTTGGTGATGGCCAATACATATCTGCACTGTGAAATAACTTAGGAAAGAAATCTACCTTTGAAGAACTAAAACCAAGCAGCATCTAAACCCAGTTCCTAACAGAAAGAAAAAGGGAAATGGAAATAACTGGATGACAGCGAAGCCAAGGTGAAGCTATTATTCAGTCAATCTCATAGCAAATGATTCAGCTTCAGCCAGCCTAAATTTTGTGACTTTTCCTTTTCATGTAAATGTTCTACGTCAAAAGATTCTTTTGCTTTTCCAACTATGTCAGCACGTCTCGTATACGGTATTACCTTCTCTACAAACCCTGTTGTGCTTGTTCCTCAGACCACCACAATAGTATGTACACCAGCAAACTGTTCTACTTCACAAACACAAGGCTGAGATTCACCTGACAATTTAAAAAGATATCGAGAAGCAACGAATAATATGGACAACTGGAACATCAAGGGAAGTTTGCTTGTTAAGTGCAAGCTGCTAGTACTTGATGGCTTAACCAGAGGTCTAACCAGAGACAGCATCTTTAACATTAGGCTTCCTTCCCCCAGCAAACCAATAAACGCCCCTAGTGCCGACTCAAATGAAGATGACTCGCTTACGCAATTGCCACTTCCCTTCAGGTACTTGTTTCTTTCTTTCAAACAAACCATCACACATGACCCTTCTGCTTCTGAGATAAAATCAGAATGTGTCTTTTGGTGACTAAGATCTTAATTCTGCTCCCTTTGAAGTCAAATGGAATTTTGGCATTTATTTAAACAATGAAGGATCAGATCCCAAAGTGTTTGTGCAGCAGTTTTGGAAGAATGCCAGTCTTAATAAAATCAATTGAAATGCATTTTAAAGACACGGCCAATCAAAACATTTCTTTTCAGACTCATAGACTCATCTCGGTATCTGGCATATCTTTTCAGCTGAACTGCACAATGATGCTCTTTGGCAGAGTTAATACTGCGCTGCAACATGTTCTACAGATTTCATTATACAATATTCTTGTTAATGCAAGCATCCGAATCAGAAGCTTGTAAAGACTTAGTACTACTGAAATATTATTCACATTTTCTTTCTCATCTTCACTAATGGAATAAAGTCTTTGATAAATCTGGCACATCAAGATCTTAATCCTACTCTTGGAAGAAGTTCATGAACTTACCAAGTTTTACCCCTTGGGAAAAGAATCCTTTTCAAGATAAGCTGTATTTCTCTTCCAGAAATTAATTCTATTGCTTCAATGAAAAACAAGGAGCCAAAAAAAAAACCAAAACAAAACAAAAAAAACCCCACAACTTGAGGGTATTATTATCACTACTTTCTAAAAGTACTAAGTAATAATTATAAGTGGAAAAATAAACACTTTTTTTCCCACTGTGGCTTGTTATCACCATATTCTTATATTTTTAGTACACAACGTAGTATGATAACTTGCTATTTTCAAAGTTTTTGAGAATCACAGATAGAATTAGAAGTTGAGGTGTAAAGATGTCTGAAGGCTGCCAGGAAGAAGAGAAAAAGCAGCAACCGTTTCTCATATATACACAATTCAACGTGTACGCAGAGTGCACAGGTGAAGAGATCAACAGAAAGCAGCTCCTCAGTGCAACCAGTTCATAGTTCTGAGAAGTCTTGCATGAACAAGTTTTTAAAAGAAAAAGTCCAGCATTCCTTGTCATTTTGTTAATATCTTGTTGGATTATTTACATGCATAAATTTTCAAGACTTTCAATTTCTAGAATCCTCTGAAAGCTCAAAGTAGTCTACAAATATCCATTTCCACAAATTGCTGTCTCCATTACAGGCACAAAGACCAGCACATATTCTCTAACTCTTAATATTTAATACATCTCCTTTCCATCATGACAAAGCCTTTTATTTGAGAACTAACTAAACCCATTTTTTTTTCACTTAAAATTCAGAATTAAAAGCAAGTTGTCAGAGGTGTAAACTGCTTGGGGGAAAAAAACAACACCCACAAAAAACCAAAACAAACAAAACAAACAAAAAAAACCCACAAGAAAACCTCACCATCTGTAAATTGATGGGTAGTAAGAAATATATTGAATAATATTTTAGTAATATAGTGATTCAAGGTTAAATTAAATTCAAGATTATGGAAATCTGCAGGGATGGCTCTGTTAATAAGGAACTGCTAACTGAAAATAGCAAAAGTATTTATCCCATGTAAGAATACTTAGTGTTAACAGCCAGTCACACAGAAAGAAAAAAGAAAAACCACCACACAAATATTCTCTGTTGAGATATCAACAATATAGGTATGTTAAAATTTCTATATTATTTTAATATGTATTTTTGTGTCTACTTCTAACAATGCTATATGTAAGTATTTTAATTGGCTTTAATATTTTAGTATCTTTTATAAAAGGCACGACACAGTTTTTGTGGGGAGCAAAAGAAATTCTGGTTTTAATTACTGTATCACAATTAAATTACCTAATGTACATAGATCTGCAGAGCCTTGGAAACAATAGTGGGTGGTGTTTCCTGGAATAGGGCAATATGTCTTATGACTGGGAAGGAACAGACACCACCTTACTTTAATCTTAAATCACACAGTTCAATCCACATAGTCAGGCAAGAATTAAGAACAGGAAACAGGGACTTCTTGTCAGGGTAACTCTTCAGAGAATGGAAAAGTTAATTCAGTAGCCCAAGGCAAATAGTTAAAAGTAGCTGAAGTCAATTATATTTGTTTCTACAAAATAGCGTATCTATTGCTAGGTTAAGCAAGACCACAGAACACATAAATGATTGATTTAAACACCATTTTTAAGATTTACATATTCCAAGAGTACACAGCACAATCTGCAACGCGTGCTGAAAATTAGTTCAGAAAATTAAGAATCTTTCATTATTTTAGTTGATTATAAAAGTTACAGTACTTAAATGAATGTATGCATATGTATGGTACTTAATGTACACATACATGCTCTATTTAGACACACAAACTGAGTATCAAATACAAGCCTTCCAAAGAAGCTGAAACACAAAAAACTCATGTGCTAGGACACATTATCAATGCTTCTTTTGCCATTTTGTTTAAGATTAAAAAAATTACAGCTTCATAAAGATCATCAAATGGTTTGGGTTGGAAGGGACCTTAAAGATCATCAGGTTCCAACCCTCCTGCCATAGGCAGGGACACCTCCCACTAGACCAGGTTGCTCAAAGGCCCATCCAACTTGGTCTTGAACACATCCAGGGATGGAGCATCCACAGCTTTCCTGGGCAACCTGTGCCAGTGTCTCACCACCCTCAGAGTGAAGAACTTCTTCCTAATTTCTAACCCAATTCTCCCCTCTTCCATTTTGAAGCCACTATCCTTTGTCTTACCACATCCTTGTAAAAAGTTTAAACAAGTCCTGCATAGTTTACACTCAATTGTATTCTTTAAAGCTTCATTCCCAGTTAATCTTGAAAAAGAAATCTCATTCATATTCTATTTCCAGCAGACATAGCTGGAACCAATTTTCAATTATTCTTGTTGTGAGACTCTGAAAGGGAAACTCAAAAGTGTACCCAAATCATTCATAGATTCCACTGATTGTTCAACGCTGCATAGCATTGTAGCAAACTTCCAAACAGTGTTGTACATTAAGCACTTAGAGGATAAATTTACATTTTCAATCAGTGCACCAATTAGCTGTGTTAATTCAAAAGTGCACTGCTTGAAATTTACAAGATACAGAGCATTAGAGGAGTCCACTTTCACAGAATGAAGTCAGAAGTGTTTATGAGAAGTTACTGAAGTTTTTACTGTAGCTGTAAATATTGAATTATGAACTTTTAAAGTTTCTCAACACAGCTTAGTATTTACTTTTTTTTTGAAGTATATAACTTCCCTGGCACAGGATTTGTATGAAAAATGGGTTAGGTAGATCACAATGGAGTTTGAAAAATTACATAACTACTGAGTTCATCAAAATTGCTACCATTCAGTCAAGATACTCCTCTGAGGTTATCTTCAAATTCACAAAAGTTGGGCCAGTTTTCAAACAGATCAAGGAAGGCTTGAACCTTATTAATCTGCCCGTAAATCAACAGCAAAACTTACTTTGGTTTCCTTGTGAGATTTTGAACTTACTCAAAACTGGTTTTGTGCTAAAGATGGTTTCAACAGAGTTTAGACTTGTTCAACACAGTCACAAGCACCACCGTGTCTAAGGACAGAAAGTAGCAAGATGTGAACAAGCTGTTGAAAACCAACCATGATGTGGTCTAGCATAATTACTATTAAAGCAAATTTCTGCAAAAATTAGGCTTATGGTACACAGTTATTAACTTGCGTAAAGTGATGACACACCTGAACGGAAAGGTTACAGTCAGCTCTACATCCAGAGATTCAGGCACCGGACAGTCCTACCATGCCTGAACAGAAGGCTCTCTGATACAGAATATATTTTATTAATGAGTAAATTCTTGGCCTCTTCCTAGCAGTAGAAACCACCAGAATTGCGAGATAAATTACTTCTTCAAAAAGGAAGAGATGGGAACAACACTGTCCAATAGGACTTTTTGTTTGTTTTGGTTTTGATTTTTAAATGTGGAACAGCAATTATTTTCCAAAACTGTTTGTCCTGACAAAACAGAAAAAGCAGCTTTGCCACAGGGGAAAACAGTAGGTCTGTCAGATCCGAGATAGCTCTAATAATAAAGCTGAAGTTTAGCAAAAAGTAGTGCTTTTTTTCCTTTTCCCTCTACAGTTCCCAACTTCAGAAATAGCATTCATGAATAATTGATGTGGATGATAATATTGGTCTTCTAATGTCATGTCCTGTATTTAAAAACAGCCAAGTTAGAAAGATTCTGAATGTTTAGCCATCTGCAAAATTAGCTCCTGTTTCTACTGTGCAAACTTATTTACCCTTCCATGTCATTAACTCCATTCAAATCCATGAACGAAAAGTTTTCAAATGGTTTTTATAAAAATGAAAGTAAAAAATTTAATTAAGCAATACAATCAAATCTTATTTCTGCTAACCAAAATGAGTGGCTAAACACTGAAGCTCAAGACAAGATTTCAGTGGAGTTCAGATGTTGCGATCAAAACTTTCTGAAGCACTGGAGAACTGAACACAATGAAAGATTTATGCACGACATGTTCTTCTGCAAGAATTATTGATTTTTTTTTTGTTAAGAATTAGAGAAAAAATTAAGTTAGGGACACCTGGGTGTCATTTACTGTAAGCCCCACATCAAATAGGGTCAAGGAAACCAGGCTCAGGCCTTGTCTGGTTAAATTCTGAGTAACTCTTACGAACTGAGATCCCACAACCTTTCTGCCCCGGTCCAGTATTTGACCACACTCGTGATAAAAAAAAAAAAAAAAAGACCAAAATTCACACAACCCTTCTCCTTGTATCAAATCAGAATTTCCCATGCTACAAATGCTTCCAGAAACAAGCTGGCTCTGTTTTCGTTGTACACTCCCCTCGGGTACTTGACGAGGGCAGGAAGATCCTCCAAATGAGGAGCAATACACTTGTGATGGAGAAAGATAGCTACTGAAGCACTGCAGTGTCTGATGGTAACACAGGCAGATCTGCTAGAGTAAAGAGCAGATAAAACTGTCTCTTCCCCTCATCAATCCCAAACAGCTCTAAGTCTCCTGAGCAGTTTATTGGTTTCTGCTGACACACAAGATTCTTCTCTCGGGTCTCATTTACTCAGGCTTCCCAAAAATAGTTTGCGTGCAACTATAAAGGAAACATCTCATTTTAAACCTTCTCCTCAGCCTGGACTAATGTTGCTGCCTTCACTCACTAAAGAATGAATACCATTTATAAGGAATCAGTTGCAAGCTCTGCAATGACTTCGGACAACATCAAGAAAAAATAAAGGCTAAAAGTATGAAGGTTTGCCACTTGCACACAAGCATCCAATACCCCTTAGATGTTAACTGTAAATTCACATCTCTTCAGTAGGCAGGTCAGATTAACTACTTTACTACTGTGCAGTTAAATACTGTAAGTGCAAACTAACAGTAAGAAACTAATGACTTTGTGTCCCACTGCTTAAATTCACCCTTCTGCTTTCCTGCTTTGACAGCACTGCATGCTTGGAAAGACAAGTTTTGTGTTCCAAGTGAAACACCCTTCTTAGATTTGGGGGATTATTTTTAAGAAAGCTTTTAAATTAGATACAAGTATGAAAGTGTGGAACGTGATCACTTCTAAAACGAGACCTGCTCCTAAGTATTCTATGAAAAGTTCTCTCAGAATGAAGACCTCTCTGATTGCATTGATAACTTATAAAGCAAAAATATTGATGCTTCCCCACATTCTTGTTGAACAGATGACAAACAAGACTATGGCTTTGTAAAATTACAATTGTTTATGGCTAAAGCTTTTTCCTTCACAACAGCAGAATCATTTCTGTTCAGCTTCACACAATTGAAGCCTGTATCTCTTATAATCAGAGCTGTGTTGCAAAGTGCCCCTTTTCTTTAAGTTGACCTTGATCCTAATTAGAAACCAGGTTTCAATACCCATTCAATGATGTGACTTCCCTATAAACAATACCATTACAAATACTATAGTAAATGAAACAATGGGCAGGTATAATCTTAAGCTTTTTGATTACAAGGAAAAACTCAGTCAAAACAAACAGTTATGAGGTTGTTTTATTTAGTTAAGACTAACAAAACCAACAGATAAAGACACACTCTCAATTTAAGGTAATTTTCCTCTAAGCAGGAAAAAGACTAAAGTCAAATGACATTGGATTTTTTTTTTTCCCCAAATATTAAAATATCAAACACATTTAACTAGGAAAACCCCACAAAAGACAACCTGCACATAGTAAAGAACTATTCCCCAATGGCTGAATATTTTTCTGTTTAAGACCACTAAAATAAAGACAGAATGAAAACATAAATAACTCCAAAGACCAGCACCTACCGAGCCTATTCAAAGAAGGTTTTATCTCTTAATTTTCAAAACAGCAGATACAACACAGTCTTTAATTTCTATGTGCAAATTTATTCTAATATGCTGTATTTTGGTCAGCATCTGATATAACTCAGAGGGTTGTATTTGCATGCAGCCAGAGAAGTATCTCTGCAGCTGCCTGGATGCAAAATCACGCACATGC